>PVJL010010199.1:0-51216 GCA_004026885.1 Lyroderma lyra | reverse complement strand
GAAACAACCAAAGTGCCCTGCGACAGATGACTGGATAAAGAAGCTGTGGTACATATACACAATGGAATATTACTCAGCTATAAGAAAAGATGAAATATTGCCATTTGCAACAAAATGGATGGACCTGGAGATCATCATGCTTAGTGAAATAAGCCAGACAGAAAAAACAAAGAACTGTATGACTTCACTCATATGTGGAGAATAAAACTGAAAGCAACAAAGAGAAAAGAAATGAACAAACAAACAAATAGCCCATGGACACAATCAATAGTTTAATGTTTATTTGGGGACGAGTGGGTTAGGGAGGGGAGAAAGGGGAGGGGGTGGGAGAGGAGGGGGGGAAGCTAAATATAAGGTGATGGAAAGAGAAGTCACATTAGGTGGTGAACTTACTATACAACAAGGTGACAATGCACTGTAGAACTGTATGCCTGAAACCTATGTAATCCTTGCTAACAGATGTCACCCCAATAAGTCTAACAATAAAAATGAATTTAAAAAAAAAAGAAAATTTAACAAGGGAAATAGAAGAGACATTGCCTAGGGCAAAGGTGCCAATGGCAGGAAATTGGTAGCCATTGCAAAGATTTGAGCTCATCATGTACACTTGCAAGCTGAAATAATACAGTTTCTTAGAAAACCCATCAGTGACTGAAATTGCATCCCCGATCACTCTGTCAGTCTGGTCAAGGGCAAACTGCCCTCCGTGATGGCTTTTGGCCACTCATTTTACCCAAAGAAATAAAAAGCGTTGTCCCAAGGATCATCTGAGATTCTAATTTTTAAAGAAAGTGGAAAATCAATTTAATGAAAAAAGATAACTATATTAGGGTTCATCCAGAAAAGCAGAACCAGGACAGAGAACTGTCTTGTGTAATTGCAGGGGCTGGATAAGTAACTCTCAAGTCCACAGGCAGATCAGAAGAAAAAGTCACATGCAGGCTAGGATCCCATGAGCACAGGTGGGAATCCTACTAGGATGAACTGAAACCAGCGTTCATTCTTGTTGCCTGTTACCTTATTGATGAGGTTATCCTGCCAAAACCAGAGCCATTTATCACGGAGCTAAATACACGCACACCTGCCCCAGGTGTCAGAGAAATTTAAGACAAAGTCAGAACAATGGGAATGCAATTGCAGGCCCAGCTGCATCTTCAAACCAAGAAGGTAAATTAGCAGATCATCAACACAAGGTGATTGGGAGAGTCCCAGGAAGCAAAAACATTCTACAGTTTCCTTTCCCCTCTGTTTTCTGGGGTCCCTGAATCTCCTGTGAAGCACCTTAGAATCCCTATTGAAAAGGTTTCAAGTTGATTAAGTCAAGCCCACCCAAGATATTCTCCCTTTTTATTCATTTAAAATCAACTGGTTAAGAACTTTAATACCATGTGCAAAATCTTTTTACAGCTGTGCCTAGGTTAGTCTTTGAAGGAATAAGTAGGAGCTCACACTATATACAAAATTACCCTCAAAATGAGCCATAGATCTACCAGTGAAATGGGAAGCTATAGAACTTTTAGAAGAAAACAGGAAAAAACCTTTGTGACTTAGGGTTAGGGAAAGTGTTCTTTCAGACACCAAAAGCACAATCTATAAAAGACAAAATTGATAAGTTGGACTTCATCAAAAATAAAAACTCTTGTGCTTCAAAAGACCCTATTAAGAGTATGAAGTCAAGCTTCAGACTCAGAGAAAATATTTCCAAATCATATATCTGACAAAAGATGTATTCTGAATACATGAATAATTCTTGAAACCCAACAATGTACAAACAACTAAATTCGAAAACTGGCAAAGAAACTGAACAGATACTTTTCCAAGGAAGATCTAAAGATAAACACATGAAAAGATGTTCAACATCATTAGCCACTAGGGAAATACAAATTTAAACCACAATGAGACACTATAACACATCTACTAGAATAGTTAAATTTTAAAAAATATACTGACAATGCCAAGTGCTAACAAGAAAACAGCAACTGGAACGCTCATGCAATGTTGTTGGGAAAGCAAATGGTACAACCACCCTGGGAAACAGACTGGCAGTTTCTTATAAAGTAACATATATTCAATTTATAATCCTCCAATCTCACACACATTTACCCTGGAGTAATGAAAACTTAGTATATACATTTTCTAGGGCAGCTGTAACAAAGTAAAACAGACTGCGTGTTTTAAACAATAGAAATTTATTTTCTCACAATTCTAGAGGCTAGAAGCATGAGAACAAAAGTTGGTTTCCTCAGAAACCTCTCTTCTTGGCTTATAAATGGCCATTTCTCTTTATGTCTTCACATGGTCGTCTTTCTATACCTGTCTGTGTCCAAATTTCCTTCTGCTGAAAGGACACCAGTCATATGGGATAAGGTCCCACCTTAACGATCTTATTTTAACCTAATTACTTCTTTAAAGACCCTATCTCCAAATACAATCACATTCTGAGGTACTGGAGATTAGGATTTCAATATATAAATTTGAGGGGGCGTGATTCAGCCCATAATACTTCACAACTTCAGTCCCACCCCCATTCATGTCCTTCTCACATGCAAAATGCATTCACCCTGTCTCAAGAAACTCAAAAGTCTTAACCCATTCCAACATCAACTCTAAGTCAAAAATCTCCTCTAAATAAAGTGTGAGTGAGACTTGAGGTCCAAATCATTCTGAAGCAAAATTCCTCTCCAATTGCAGACCTGTGATGCCAGAAAACAAAATTTTTTTTTTAATCTGCCTCTAATATATGACAGGGAGATGGGCATAGGCTAGACATTCTCATTCTCAAAGGGAGAAATTAGAGGGAAGAAAAGAGGAGTGGCAGCGATCACAGGTCCTAAGCAAACCTAAAATCTTAGAAGGGTAAATCTTATTAGTGTTCAAGCCTTGAGAATAATTCTCTTTGGTCCAATGCTCTGTCTTCCAGGCCCACTAGAATGGCCCTGACTTCTTCAGCCGCAAGCAATGGCTGAGGAGATGGCCCCCATTCTCTGAAAACGAAGAAGTCACCCTGTCCTCTGAAACAAGAAAGGAAACAGCCTCACCCGCTGGGGCCTGATTTTTGTCCACCGATGATGGCAATAGTCACCCTACTGACCTCTAAACCACCTTCAGGTTCATTCTTCCCTTTCCTTGAAAGATAATGCAAGTTCACAGCCAAATAGCTCCATTGGCCTGTCCTGAAGAATCCCAGAAATCCAGCAGACTTCCTTCGTTTCACCCTGTTGCTGCCTCATTCGGTCTAAACAGGCAGAATGTGTACTGGTACGAAGTTCTGAGTGCCCTCATTAGCCTTTAGCAATGCACAGTGATCCCAGCCATCAGAAAGAAGGGTCCTCCACAGATCTCTCATAAATAACCACATCTCTGTTCTTGGCTTCTGTTGAGATGGTTGATTGGATCCATGAGTCACACATGTAATTTCTTTAATTTTCCGTTTAGAGAAAAAAAGTGCAGCTCGCTTGCTGAGTTGATTTAATTTTACGTAAACACGCTCTTTGCAAATCGGACTGATTTTCAATGTGAAAATAAAATATAAAAACGGTTCTTGGAATTATTTCTAAATGGAACTTGTCTCTAATCCTAATATAACGGAAATGTATATGATCAGCACTGAATAACTTAGGGGGTAAGTTTAGGACTGTAATGCACAAGTTTTTTGGGGGTAAATGCTGCTGCAAGCACTGTTAGCAAGTATTTTCAGGGCAAATGGGAAAAGGGTTAACAAATGGTTATCTACCACACCCCTAATGTTTGCCCCTAGGACATGCTTTCTTTCATTTTGCAATATGAATAAGCTGATTATTTTCTGAATCTTTAAGTTCTTTTTCCTTTTCATTTAAACAATTTCTTCTTCAATTTATCTCTCTCCTTTGGCACTTTAGTATAAGCAGGAGAGACTAGGTCACGTCTTCGACACTGCTTGAAAACTTCAACTAAATATCCAAGTTCATTATTTGCAAATTCTAGTTTTCATAGAACACAAGAACATAATTCAGCCAAGGTCTTTGTCACTTTATAATAAGCATTACCTTTCCTCTAGTTTCCAATAATACAAACCCTATAAATAAATTTTATAGTAACTCTATTCATAATTGCCCAAAGCTGGACACAACCCAAATGTCCTTTAACAGGTGAATGGATAAACAAAGTTTGGTACATTCATCATGGAATTCCACTCAGCAATAAAAAGGAATGAACTATTAATGCACACAACAACTTCGATGATTCTCAAAGGCATTATGCTAAGTCAAACAAGGCAATTTTAAAGGTGACATATGGTATGATCCCATTGATACGACATTCTCAAAAAAGAACTATAGTGGTTTCCAGGGTTTAGGGTGGGTCAAGGATGTAACTATAAAGAGATAATAACACTGGAGAAATTTTTTTGCATGATGGAACTTGCCTGCATTCTGATTGTGGTTGCTACATGAATCTTGTATGAAGGCTGTCTGGATAGTATTCAGCCATGTATTATAATACGAAGAATAGAGGCATTTATGGCTGGACTTTTTCCCAGACAGCCCTCATATACTGAAATTCATAAAACTATACATCCTAATAAAAGAAGTCAATTTTACTGTGTGATAATTTTTTTAATAAAATAAAACTGTCAAAATTTTCAAGAATGTAACCTCTCTTGGCCTAAATTTCTAACCCTACCCTAAAGAAATGGTAATTTGCACCATAAAATTCCCTTCAACTCTCACCATATGTAATTATTACAGAAAAGAAAAAGAAAAAACCTGTGAGACTCAGATTGACTCCACCTTTGACAGATTTTACCTTGCTAATTCTGACCTTTTATAATTCTAACAAAAATTAATATCACAGTCATATGCCTAAAAGGTGTAAGCTGCTTTCCAAGTATCCCAGACATACTTCTGCATGATACCGAATAAGGAGGGAAGATATATTTAATAAAATATAGAAGTCTGCCTTGAAGAGACCATTTCAAGTATATTTAGCCAGAAATCTACTCTTAAACATACAACTGTGTCATACAACTGTAGATTCTTGTTTTCTAATATAAACACTGCCCAGGATCCTACAGCATGGGTGTCTATCCCCTCTGGAGGGCAAACTCTATGGCTCACTAAAAGAGGATGAAATAGAGAGCTGCCACAAGCTTGGATTGTAGACAGTTTAACTGGTGGATTTTTAAATCAAAATGCATGCTTAAGCAAAGGACTTTTCTTCTATTACTTGAATCTTGCCTTTCTCTTGGATCAAGATATGATTCTCCTGTCCCAGTATTCTCTACTGCTCTCTTGATTGTCTTTGTTCCTCTGAAGACTCTGAACTCCCTAATTCACCTTTCCCAAAGTGGTCTCCAACTTTTCCAACTGCCAGATGTGTCATCCAACCCCAGATTTCTCTAGTAAGAATCTTATAGCTATACCCAGAAATCCAAATGGCACTGCACTTCACCCAAAACCATTCAACACATTCCCTGACATATTCAGCAAAGGAATGTTATTAACCTTGACACATCTTAATTGGACCTTAGTCCCCTACAATTAACTGCTGGTATTGATATTTCCCAGAGCCCTAAAGGAACTAAAGAAACATCAGGGATAAGAATGGTTATAGTCCAGTTATTTTATCAAGAAGCTATTTAGAAATCAGCACATGATCTATTTAATGTCATCTAAGGTGTTTGTCCTCCACAGTGAGATTAATTAAGTTCAGAAAGTAATTGGCACTGACATGCTACATAAACAATACATTTATGTCCCCTCTGTGTGTACCCCAGGGAATGTTCTTTTTTGTAATCACATGACCCTTCCTAGCTTAGCATACACAATTGAACTACCACTACAACTTATCCACCATCTAACCCTGTTGCTCATTTTTCTTTAAGAACCCAACATATTAATTCAATAGAAGGGTCTGAGAGTTTTAATTTCTCCAGCTTATAAAAGGATTTCTACTATGAATAAGAATTCATGTACAAAAATGTATGAGCTGAAGTATTTCCCTGATTTCCACCCAGATAGTAAATGAAATGGCTCAAATTTTGGAAGTCAGACCAGCATGAACTCATTGATCAAAGAAGTCCTGTATAATAGGTATGTACTTGACTACCACCTATAGGGCAGTCAACGCAGAGTCAGTTCAATTAATAATATATGTGGCTGAGCCTGGGTGAACACTTCAAAAACAATAACTCAGTCAGTCACTTAAAGAAAGAACCACCTCATTATCTACGATTGGCCAAACTAACCCGTGGAAACTGATTTCTGATTAGTTCTAGTCCATCTAGAATACTGGATATGAAGTGGATTCCAACATGTCTTTTGTTGTTACCTCTATACTTCTTGCTTCTCTGCCTTTTGATACCAATGTGCTTAAATGTTACTAAGTAGTTACTATCCCAAAAGGATATCCCCCTGATTATGGTACATTGAAAAGGGACTGAAGTTCTCACAGTCAATTCAGTGTCACTGGGACCAAGGGTTGACTACAAAGGAATGCTGAGCCATCCTAACACAGGGAGTGGTGTAGACCTGGCTAAATTAACTGCGGTGATGGTGTTAATGTAAGGAAACCTGCAGCCAATAGATGAAAATATGCCATTTATGCTCCATATAGAATCACAAAGTTTCTTAGAAAAGCCACTAATAATTACAATTGCCTTTCCTAACTCTGTTAATTTGCTCAAGGTCAAATAACACTCTTGGATGACTTTTAGTTGTTCAGCTCACCCAAGGGGAAAAAGATTCTGTTGCAGAGACCTAGGTAAATTTGCTTTTTTTAACTGTGTTCTTATTTTAGTCCATGAAAAAAATCCACACTTGATGTTTTTTTTCTCCACATAAGTAAACTTAATGGCACTCTAGCTAAGTATATAACGGTCACCTTATCATGGTGTGGAGATATACAGGGTCCAGCAAGAGTAACTCTGGACCCTGTATGTGAATGTCTCACATGAGATGCACAGCAATTTGAATATTTCACCTAAAATATCACCTCAAGTGTGCTTCAGTGTGATATTGTTATATTACAGAATTACATGCTTTTGATTTTGTAATAGAAGATTTGTTTAGATTACCAGCTCCTAAAACAGGGGTGTTAGTTTTTTGTACAGTGTTGCCAAAGTAAGTACATGGTAAGAGTTCATGAACTTGATTGTCAGGTTTTGGGTTTGATGACAGCTCTGATGGCCATTCCAGAAAAAGAGTTCCAAAATTGCTTTGAAGGGTGGACTAGGCGCTGGTGTCTGTATATACCTTCCCAAGGGGAGTACTTCAAAAGAACCATAGTGATATCCAGCAATGATGTATGTACCACTTTTTCTAGGATGAGTTCATGCAATTAATTTTCTAAAGATACACACACACACACACACACACACACACACACACACATATTTCACTACACATGTTTAAAAAATTTTAATCAACCATGCCTTAATGTAAAATTAGTTTACTTTCTCTATTACAAAGCAACATTGTAGGAGTTTTTTTACACTTTATATTTCCCATGATTATTTCCTTTGAGGAATCTTTAGACATGAATGTACTTGATAGATGGGAATTTAAAATGTTGATAATTTAAAAGAAATTACCCAATTTGTTTTCCAGAAAGATTCTACCAAATTTACTTTACTGCCAACAATATATGAGACCCTATTTTACTACATCCTTGCTAGAGACAAACATTATTGCTTATTTTAATCTTTGTCACTTGAAAAAAAACAATATTAACTTTTTTCACTTTAATTTGTATTTTGTTGATTATTCTTTAGCTTGAACTCCTTTATATATACAAAAGTTTTGTATGCCATTGGTCTTTTGATTTCTCAACAGCTAACTTGCCTGTCCATGTACTTTGCACATTTTTTTCTTTTCATTATTACTTATAGTAGCTTTGCATATATAAAGGATATTAAGTATATTGATTCAATATAGTAAAATTTTACAAAAATATATATTCTTTAAATATGTGATCTCAATCAAAATCACAATGGGAATTTCTATGGAACTTGATAACCTGATTATTAAATTAATCTGGATATATGAGAAGAGTTGAAATAGTTTGGAAAAAAATAGTACATGTCCACTACTGAATATATATATATATTATAACAGCATTTCAAAGCAGAAAAACTGACTTCCCCTAAGAAAAAAAGAAAAAAGGTGTTCTACTTCAACAAAGAGTTATTCCAGTATGGTCTCCATATGTAAAACTAAAACCAAAACTGTAAACAGCATCAGTGAAAAGATAAAGTTTTAAATACCCTTTTTATTTTAGAATAATTTTAACTTCATGGTAAAGTGGCAAAAACACAATACAGGGGACTCCTGTGCACTGTAAACCCTTCACTCAGTTCCTCTTATTGTTAACATCTTCTGTTAACATGGTACATTTGTCAAAACTAATTACCAAAACATTAGTTCATTACTATTAACTGATTATTACACTTCATTCAGATTTTACAAATTTTTCCACTACCACCCTTTTTCTATAGTGGGAAATCTTACAATGCTGAAAAAACTTTTCTAAGGAAGACATGAAACTCAGATACAATAAAAGAAAATATGGATAAATTTAGCTACATAATAATTAAAATATTTTAACATGAAAAACCCTGTGAACCTAATGAAAAGCCAAATAAAATGGAAGGTATGTATGTTTATTAATATTTTCATTCATTCCAAAACTATTATTGAGAGTTTACTCAGTTCTGAACACAGCCAAGACAAAATCTTATGACCCCCTGACACTGCCTTCTCATGAGAAGGAGGGGACGAACAGACAAAATACATAGTACAGTGTCTAGGCTATTAAGAGGCATTAAGTGTTACGGACAAAAATAAAGCAAACAGGGAATGGGAATTTGAGATGCAAGTGGTAGGGCCAAGAGAGTAGATCATTTTAAACAGTGGTCAAGCTAAGCTATAATAAGGAAGTATGGCATTTAAGAAAGAAACTTAAGAGGTGGGAAGGAAGAAAACAGCACAAATCTGTGGGACAGTGGTCCAGGCAGAGACAAGAGCCAGAATGACTTCCTAGTGCATGCTCCCCTGTACCTGGAAGGGAGGACGTGAGCCATCCCAGGTGAGACCTGAGAGGTAGGAGAGGCCACACTGCCAAAGGCTTTGAAGGCCAGTGTTAACATGGTTTAGTTTGGTATCTATTTTGTTTTACTTTGTTTTCAATGTATATATAGTACACAACATGTAACATTACTAATATATAAAGCACTTACAAATAGCAGCAATAATATTATCAGCAACTGGAAGGATAAATACAAATTAAAACTAAGAAGCTTAATTCTCCCTATTGAAAATTAGGGAAGAGTTTTTCTTCCATTCCCTTTCCTTAGAGCATTTACTTTAAAATACTTCTAAGGCCCTTTTGCATCATTTTGAAAGGTATATGAATCCTTTTGAAAACTAATAAGTGTTTTTGTCAGCTTTATGATACAGGACTGGTTTTTTCTTTTCAGGACCTGGGAGCCATCTTTTTGAAATGTAAACATCAAGGAGATAGCACCCCAATATCCCTGGCAGACTAAGTGCCTAAATTTGATAGTCTTCTTGCTCCCAGTTTTTTTCCTGCATGAAGTCAATTAGCTAACACCGATAGTTACTACAATTACCGGGTGAACCCAGGATGAACTATGTGTGACAAATGGTACTGCCCATTCCTTTTACTTGAGGATTTGGCATTGTTTATCTTGAAAACATGTATGGAATACGTTGTGTCTGCTTGGCTATATAAGTAAGCAAGATTTCTTTCTGTCTTTACAATCTCTTGGTGGATTGCCTGTGATGTGCGTCACATTTTGGTTTAATGCTTTTTTAGTAAAACTGGTTTTTTGTTTCTTTTTACCTTTGTGAAGAGGTTTTCTGAGTTGGGAGAAGATTTTGTTTGTAATTATATTTCCCAAGCACAACCAATATCTAGTGCTTGCTATATGTTAGGCACTGTCCTGAATGTTTAACATGTTTAACATCCTCATATAATTAATAAGAAATTTTAATCAATATGAAGAATCTAGCTGCCCAGTACAAAAATAGGAAAAAATATTCACTTTCGACCAACAGAAGAAAGAAATATAAATAGTAAATAAACATAAAACGATACACAGTCTTTCCAGTGATAAGAAAGGAAAACTAAAATTATTTTTCTCTATAAGATTGGTAAAAGTTTAAAAAAATAATATTCATGATTTGACAAGAGCTTGGAAAGAGACACCCTCACATACTATTAAAGGGACTCTAAAGTGAGAAAATGTTTTTAGAATGCATTGGCAGGAACTAGCAAAATGAAATCAGAGATACACATACATAATTCTTAATGTGCTTTTCTCTTTGTCTTTTCAAAACGTAAGACTATAGCCTTTTTCTTTCTTAAGCGTTTATCGGCCTGGGAAAACATTTATGTTTGTTTAATAAAGAAAGACTAAGGAACTATAAAGCTTGTCAAAACAGAAATATGTAAGAGGCAATAGTTTGGCAAGTCAGAATGTTGTCTTGCTAACTATTTCCCAGACTCCTTCATCGCCTTCTTTACTATGACGACCAAGGTTGCAGAACTTTGTCCATAAAGTTCTTTTCTAATCTAGAGGTGATCTACCTCAGGTAAGGCTGAGCAGGAGTCAGGAAAGAGAAAAATGTTACATGGGGAAAATGAAAGAAAACTTGTCCCCTCCATTTAGGAACACTTTAGGAGGAGAGAGAGAGAAAGAGAGAAAAGGCATGGCTTAACAAGATCAGATGCGTGACCTGCTTGGCCGTCTCTAGGCCTAGCTCAGAGAGGGAAGTTATGTAATTTGGGGTAATAATGAAGTCTAGAGAGGAGCTATTGCCCCATACCCATTGAGAAATCTAGAGAGCCTTCCTGGTGACTTCCCAGTCCTCATCAGGGTATTACCCATGCCATCTGATCATACAGCATTATCCAGTAGATGCCTTAAGCTTCTCAATCCATTCGCAAGCCTAAGGGGATGTGGACACTCATAACGACCAGACTTGCCATGAAGCACACCATAGCAAGATGAAGTGGGCCTGCCACAGAAGCTGAGGGGAAATCCACCCGGTGGACTGATGAGGGTGTAGCATTCACTCAGAGCTGCAACCAGTGAGATCTGAAGTAGGGCTGAGCCAGCTGGCGACCCCACTGGGTCCCACCCAAGTTGAGGGAGAAAAGTCTGGTAAGCTATAGACTTCGACCAGCCATAATATCAGCAGGGCGTATGGCTTCAAGGAGGACAGCCTAGAGCCCTGCCTCTGACTCTCTCAGTCTCCAGCGTTCAATTTTGCCATTCTGTATGTGCAAGCCCTTAAATCAAAAATTTCACTCCTAGAGTACCTATTCTACAGAAATTCTTTCAAATATACATAAGATATTTCACTGTAAAATTATTTGCAATAACTAAATATTAGGACAAAATGCAATGCCTAGATAGAGGAAAGTAGAATTAAAGACATCATAGAAACACAATGTTGTAGGTTAGTGGTTCTCAACCTTCCTAATGCCGCGGCCTTTTAATACAGTTCCTCATGTTGTGGTGACCCCCATAAAATTATTTTCATTGCTACTTCATAACTGTCATTTTGCTACTGTTATGAATCGTAATGTAAATATCTGATGTGTGTTTTCCAATGGTCTTAGGCAACCCTTATGAAGGGGTCATTCGACCCCCAAAGGGGTCATGACCCACAGGTTGAGAATCGCTGCTATAGAGTATTGTTTGAAAGTTACAAATAATGTGCAACTCTTTATATATCAGCATGGAAAAATGAGCAAAATATAGTTTTTATTGTAAAAATTAGGTTGCATAACAATATGTATAAGATTATCAGATTGGTTTAAAAACATATATGAGGGCTGTCCAGAACAAATGCAGCCACAAATGCCTCTATTTTTCATACTACATGGCTGAATACTTTCAGGACAGCCCTCATATGTTTAGATTGCACCTTTTATCCACAGGAAGTGGCTTTGTGCCATAAAAGTACTGCTTTATGCATACTTTTACTTCCTCTCACATGACCAATATGAGTCAGGATAAAGCTAATATATTGTATTAAAAAGACCTAAGGACATCGTGGCTTAAGAAAAAAGTTTACCGTATATTTTTATGTTTAAGATGCCCCCATATATAACACAGCCCTTGCTTTTCTAACCCAATATTAAGAAACCCTCTCAACTGGTTACTCCCATTCATAAGACAACCCCCAATTTTTTGTCTAACAATTTTAGACAGAACTAGTGTCTTATACACTGAAAAATGTGGTACTTCTCACTCACAAAACAGTTTACATGTGAATGGTCCAGGTCAGCAAAATATCCATGCTCCTCGTTTAATGAGAAACTTTAAGTTTCTTCCAAGACATTGTCTCTCATGCACTTGGGCCTTGTTGCCACCTTTATGGTTAAAGCTAAGTCACATCGTGTTTGAAATGGCATGTCTAATGCCTTAAGTTTCAGATGCAGGACTGGAACCCATCACTTCTGCTCTTTTTCTCTTAGGAAAAGATAGTCACATGGCCACACATGGCCACAAAAGTGAAGTATAGTCTAACTGTGGAGGTCAGCACATGCCTAGCCTCAACTCCATTGCTGTGGCAGGCGGGCTGAATGGATCTTAGTGGACAATGAACAATCATCACCATACCACCCCCACCTCCTAGCTTTTGTAGAAATAATCTGGAATAATTTAAATGCATTATTTACTATTTTATTCTATTTCTAATTTTCAATAAACGTACAATCATGATAAGAATAATTACTTAGCTTTACCTCTGTGTTCTATGGGCTCTCACTGACTTCTTTGTCATTCATAAGTTCTTCATTTCATTGCATTTCTCAATTAGTTAGAAATATTTTATTGATTTATATTTTCAGGAACAGCACATTGGTAATTTGCTTTCTGATTCCTTCCATCTCTCAGAACGACTTTCTATTGCTCTTGCACGTAGATATTCTTTGGATTATATGGACAATACTTGGGCCACAGTGATTATTGCTGCAAAACTCTGACAGTGCTGTTTCATTGCCTCCTGGAATTGAATGTTTCAAAGGAAAAGTGTTACAGCCACCAGAATTTTCTGCCTGGATACAGAAATTCCCATAAGATATTATTCTACATGTGGATCATTTTAATTAATTTTTCCCAATTACATAACTGACCTGAAGATTTAAATCTCTCTTGAGCCTTGGGAAATGTTGTAATTTTCTTTATTGTTTCTCTGGTATCATCTCTCTTTCTCCCTTTGGAACTCCCATTATATTATTTCTCCTGAATAAGTTAATCATGACTCTCTTAATACATGGTAAACATCTCTATATCATTGTGAATGTCTTCTGTGTTCTAGTGTTCACGTTTACCTTTCTTTTATAGCATGCAATTACCGTATATGTTCAGTATTATGTGCTGGTGAGGAGAGTTTTTATTTTGATAAAATTTAAAAGCATAAAAAAAGCATCATTGTGACATTTTTATATTATGAAACATAAAGCTGTTTTTTAATCATTCTTTACCTTAAAGCATTCTCTTTTCATAGATGCAATGTCCTTTTAAGCCTTTTCAAAAGCACAAAATAAAGTTTCTGAAGTTATCTCCAGCTTCATGTATTAAGTTTGCTTCATAGCGAGATTTTGCCCTGATTCTTTAAATCCCTTTCTGATGAAGGACTGAGACGTTTTTGTATGTCTGTTGATTTTTCTCTACTTTATTCGTCCCTAAATTGTGGGCGACTGTTGGTGGTTGGGTGGAAGGAAAGAATAGTCTATTGTCCAGAATTAGGAAAAGAGACTTTCTAAAAAGACTGTCTTGTTCTCTTTGTAAATTCCCTTAGCTGTGAGCCATATAAGGGGAAGAAGGTAGCCTTCAGCTTTGCTGTACCTGTTTGCACAGATCAGACTTGGATTGTCTGTGCAGCGAAGAAGGTGGGGATGGGCAGAGGCGACCTCAGATCAGGCTCTCTACCACTGTGGTAGATTCCTTTTCAGTTTGTCCTTGACTCTCTAAAGGACCACAAGTGTTGCCTTCTTTTTCCTAACATGTTAGGGATGCCGAGAGGAAGGTACTCAAAGCCAAGTCAGGGTTTAACAAAATTTTATTCAGAGCTTCTCAGTGCAGATGGGCTGAGGCCGAATTGCATCAGCATCGAGATCTACTGTAGCAAGGGTTTTACAGGGAGGGGAGGAGGGAGTTTCTGAAGAAGAGAGACTGCTGTGATGGCCAAAGTGTCGCGTAGGCCGAGGGGCGTGTATGTTTTTGCCTCAGCGTGTCGCGCCGATCCCAGAGAGATGTTACTTTCCTCTGGAGTTCATGGAGCGTCCAGGTTCCCGGGGGTCGGGGGTGCTCAGACCTTATATAACAGACATAAATTATCTTATTAGGAGCAAGACACGGGCAGGACCATCTGCTCTCCTTAGCTCATTCTTATTAAGAATCATCAGGAAAACACCCAGAGGAGTTACAAGGTCCCCTTGGTGCCTTCCATGGAATGATTTTTTTCACTTTGTGAAAAAAACATTTTAAAAATTACTCAATATAAGATGTTTTTTATGTTTCATGTAAAAACCATTGTTTCTAAGTATGATAAAGTTCCTGTAAGAGAACTGAAAAGAATTAAATCACATGTGCAATTCCCATGCATGCTATTACCTTTGATTAGGAAGTTTATAGGTATCGATGACTTTCTCATGGATCAAAAGGGAAGCTGAAGTTTTTTAAAATCAAATGCAATCCAACCAATTGGGTTTAATAGATTTTACCTGAAAGGGGGTCTTTGGTATTAGAATTAGAAAAATAATTCAACCATTCTAAGGCATTTTACCATTTTCCTAATAAATCTACCTCAAAAAAAGAAAAAAAAACCCACAACATTTAAAAAGAGAAATTATGGAGTTTCATATATTGTAAAAGTTTAAGCACTGGAAGACTATGAGTAGATTTCAACATCAGCCATAATCTCTGCCTCCATGCCCTGAGCAGAGGAGTTTATGGTCAGAGCAATGCTTCCAACATGCTGGGAGAGAAGCCCAGCCCAGCCCACTGAGACTCAGCCCGGAGGCCCAGATACCCCTTTACTGTCATTACTCTCATCTCCTTCCTAGCATTGTGGGAGAATGCAGCTCTGGGGCAAAGAAACTTCAGACAGGTAAAGACCCCCACCTTTAAGCTAAGGACTAAAAGCACAGGAAATGGTCTCATATTACATAGGCATTGCAGTTCTAAGAGTTACAAGTGTACGTGAAAACTGTTAGGCTCTGACTTTGAACCCAGACATTCCGCTCTCAATTCTGTAAGAAGTACTAGGTATATGGCCTCTGAGAGGGCCACATTCCCACTGCCGGAAGCTTCCTAAAATCTCACCTCTTAGCTGATAATGCATGCAGATGCCTCCCACTATGTGTTGACACTTGCACATCCTCCCAGTTTCGGGGGAACTGAAATTTGCTCACCACCATAACTTCCCAAGGGCCGGCTCCTGCCTCCACCTACACAGCTCTCGGTGCAGCACTCTCCTCAGGTCTGCATCTGCTTACTCCCTAAGCCGTCTTTAGCTCTTACACAGCCATTCACAATTCGATCAGAGCCCACTGTTGTCACTTGCAGTGTATCTTAATAAGATTCCTCCAACACATAGAGGTGACTTGTCCTTGTTTTGTGACTCATACAGATTTTTTTTTTCATGTTTTTATAGTCCTTTTGCCATGTCAGTGAAATTTGGGAGGGAAATAGAAATTGAAATCATGGAATCAGTTTATCTTCTTGAAGCAGGTTTTAAGCCATCTATTTTAGACTCTTGTCCTTTGAGTCCTGACAGCCCATTTACAGGGTGTTAGGTGAGGGTGTCTGGCAGGCAGTACTGTGGTAAAGCCAGTGGGCCTGATTTACAGAAGAGACTGAAGCTGCGATGAAGAGGAAATAAAAGCTGGTATTTCACAGAACTGGGAATTAGAAAGCCCTGAGTTCTTGTTTTTGGCATTGAGTCAGGCCATAATTCAAGGCCGGAGTGCTCATTTCTGCATCGCAGCTCCACCACCTATAAAGTAAACAGAGGAATACACAATCTAGTCCCTAATTCTGCCGGTAGGAGAACAGCTGTGGACAGGGAGAGAAGAGAGTTGTCTGTGAATTCACATGGACACTTACTCCAGCAAAGCAAACACCAGCGTGCAGGGGAAAAAGACAAAATCAGGAGTGCACAGGAGGTTGTTTGCCACCAGCCATAAAGATGGGTTGGAAAAGAAGTGAAAATTTTTAAATGGTTGCTCCTTCTCAAAGTTTCACCAAGGTAAACGTCTCAGTCTGATGACCATGATATATTTTTATTCATTTGTGTATTATTTTCAGTATCCCTTTCTTTCTTCTTATAAAGACATTCAAAAACATCCAACTATACAGAAATACATCAGTGTAATTAACCACATACTTCAAAACACAAATGAATATTGAAGGGGGAGAATAATTCTGGAATTAGAAATCTGACTCTTTTTCTGGTTCGGGAGCAAAACACTGACCAGCCATTTATAGAGGGTCAGTCTGTACTGCAGTAAGATCTGGGTGAGTTCTAAGAGGCTGCAACTGGAAATTGAACGCACATTACTTCCCTGACAACATAGCCTATTAGACTGTAATGACTCAAAGTCGCATTATTATTTACTATTTTCCTGCCATCACATTCATGTATATTTATATGAAGTCCAAAAATATCTTAACAGCTCCTTACTTCAGGTGATTGTCTATGTCCTAATCAGAAAGACTAATCAGGGAACACATAAGATAGTCAAACTCAATTGTGTAAGACAAACAACATTCAGAATACAGAAGAAAAATCCCGCTTAAATAAAATGCTCTTCAAATTATCTTCTACTTTTTACATCTGTAAGAAGAGAAAATGGAGACTATTCACTGTTTGTGTCTGAAGTTTTAAAGCAACAAATTGTGAAAAATGGATCCTTTATAGGATCTTCTAACCAGAGAAGAGCGGAGTTCAGCACGGTGCTAATTTAGCCACGTGTTTTCTCCATGTATTTATCTCTAACTGTGCCTAATTTATAAATTAAACTTTATCATAGATAAGTATGTACAGAAAAAAACAGTATCATAGGGTTCTGTACTATCTGTTGTTACAAGCATCTACTAGGGGTCTTAGAATGTATCCCCTGCAGGTAAGTGGGGGATGACTATATTTTCTTTTTTTATCTGGATTTCAGTTAAAATAAGGTTTAACTATATATATGGATGTTATAGGAACTCAAATGGTTACTGTTTACACACCAAAACCTAGATAGCAAATCCTCACATGGTCTTATTATTCAGAGTAGAGTATATAGTCATTTAGCTATCAATCCAGCTGAAGACAAAGACTTATAGAAGGTGGAGCAGTGTTCTTCCAGAATGTTCTTTAAATAACTGATTTATATTTATCAGGAGTTAGGTTATGGATGATCATATTTTAAAAGAAAAATCATTGTGTAGTCAATCTGGCTGTTTGGGGCTAAATCTGATTGTTTACCTCCTAGCCAACCTAGTTGGTTTCCATGCAATTGCTCACTGACAGAATTGAAAATCTGACCTTGACTGTTTTATGATAAATATTGGTCATGGCAAGAAAACAGAACCATAAAGTCTGTAGTAATTTACAGAGAACATGTTAAATTGAAAATGGGGTGAATTCAGTTCTATCGATACCAACAAGTCATTGTGTGACATTGAAAAAAATGAGGAAAGTAGTTAAATCTCTCTATGGCTCAATATATCATCTTAAAAAATAGTTTAAATAATTTTATTTTTCCCATTGGCCAGAAACTGTGTGAAATCCTTACAGTAAAGTCAACCATTTTTAAGGTAATTTAGAAAAAACCCATCTATCTAACATCTGTGAGAAAATCAAGAAAGTACTTCATTCCCCAAATACTTTGAGTTATCAGAGTCTTTTAATACCTTACATTAGTACCTCCAATTATTATATAAATTATTATCAATAAGAAATCACACTCATAATTCAAGTAATTTTGGAAGATACAATATATTAAGGCATTATTTAAAATGACATATTCAGTTCCCTTTCAACATAACATTTAGTCCTATTCAAGAGAGGAATGCTAAAGAAATAGGATATATGGCATGTTCGCTCAGGTAGGAACAGAATGTGTAGAAAAATTTAGAATATGAGGCCACAGACAACATAAAGAAATGGAGCAACTAGGGTCTTTAGTTTTATGAAAAAAGAACAGAGAAACAGAATAAGTTAATGAAAAAGACATTGACAAAAAATGCGTCCAATTCATAACTCTATCTTGGACCAATACCTTATGTAAGCCAAAGGGTTTTGTTTGGTTGCTTGGTTGGTTGATTGGAGTTTGTTTGCTTCTCTATAGCCCAAACCTCTATACTTAGTCTTTGGAGTGTCTGATCTAAAGCTCAAGAATCTGAGAATTATAGAGCTCTGGTTGAGATAGCAAAGTAAACTTATGCTCACCTCTTCCCATGACCACATCAAAATTACAACTAAATTTTAGCAATGAACCTGGGAAACCATCTGATGATTAGCTGACCAGAAGTTCTATAACTATGGATATAAAGAAGAAGCCATGTCGAGACTGAAAGGAGGGGCAAAGACATAAAATGCATCACACCCACTTGTAGCATTGAGAACTGGAAGGTATATCTCAGCTGCAGAAGTTCCCATTGAGGAGCAAGGAATCTCAGCCCCACACTAGGTTCCCCAGCCCAGAGTACAAGTACCAGGAAGAGGAGCCCCCACAACATCTGACTGAAAATCAGTGGGAATTCCATCTGTTCTGGTGAAACAGAGAGCTGTTGTAAACCCAGGTGTCCCCATAAGGGGCACACACACAAAGGCACTCATTAAAGACATTCATCTTGGGCTCCAATGGAGGTACAATGGCTCAGGAGGCACCAGAGACATACAGGGAGAAAGTGAGTTTGGTGGCTTCAGGGTGAGTCCTGGAGGGACAGCCACCAATGACCCTGTGTTGAGCCCTCCTCGCACAGAGCTGGCAGGCAGGCAGGTGCCATCTTTATGTGCTGAGCCCTCTCTCTACACAGCCAAATCTGAATTTGCATTGTCCCTGTGAACTTCAATCAGTCCATTCTGATGACTCCCTGAGGCCCCACCACATAGAACTTGCACACTGCCAGAGGCTCTTTTGTGGCAGGCAGCTGGTCTTAGATCACCCTACAGTCTTTCTTTAAAACTCTCAATGGTTTGTAGGCTCCAGGCAGGTGGTGGCTTACTTTAGTTTACCCTGTGTCTTTTGCTGAGTGGCCCCAGACTCAGCACTGGTGCCAAATATAAATCTACATTAATTTGGTGAACACTACTTATCCCACCCTGTTGACTCCCTGAGATGCCACCTCACCAACCATAATACTGGTCAAGGTTCTTTTAGTAGCTAAGTCTTACTGGAAGTCAGACCAGCAGCAGGCCTTGGTGTGCCCTGTGTCTTTTTCTGAGCTGCCTGTGACCCAGTACTGGTAGCAGCCAGCTTCACTTTCCCAGTATGGCCTCTCCCACATACCTCCAGATTTGGCAGAGGCACCTACCCATGAATCACTTTGTAGCTCCTATCATGTAGTCCTGGACCAAACACAGGCAACTGCTGAGCTTGGCATGCACTGCAGGCCCTACTAAGTGTCTCTAGAATGAACACACCCAGTGGCTGGTGTCAGACCACATCAGAGTACCACTCAATTAGCCACACAGCAGCATATCCAAAGGCTGGTCTCAGTAAACACCGAAGCCCACTGAGGCAAATCCTGCTCCATGGGCTCAGCCCTTGTGTAGCAGCTTGTATACTATGCTTGTGGCCAGTTCTCACAGCCAGACAGCCTGTGAGGGTCAACTCCACTCACTGATGTGTGAACAATAGTCAAGACTCAAAGACAACAGGAGGGCACACACAACACACACGAGGAACACTTCTGGAGAACTCAACTAAGGGGATCGGAGAGACTGCACCACTAGGCCCACTGGACACTCAATACATAAGGCTACTTTGCCAAGACTGGGAGACCCAGAAGATCTACCTAATACACAAAAACAAACACAGACAATTAGCCATTATGAGGAAACAAAGAAATACATTCTAAATGAAAGCTCAGGAGAAAACTACAGAGAAAAGAAACTAAACAAAATGGAGGCAAGAAATTGACCAGATACAGTTTAAAACACTGGTTCTAAAGATGGTGAATGATCTCAGTGAGAACTTTAACTATAGTAAGCATAACAAAAGTACACAGAAACTATAAAAAAGAACAAATCAGAAATGAAGAATACAGTAACTGAAATAAAGAATATACTAGAAGGAATCAATAGCAGATTAGATGAAGGAAAGAATCAAATTAACAATTTAAAAGATAAGATAGCAGGAAACACCCAATCAGAACAGCAAAAAGAAAAAAGAATTTAAAAAAAATGAGAATACTTTAAGAAGCCTCTGGGACAACATCAAGTATAACAACATTTGCATCATAGCAGTATCAGAAGTATAAGAGAAGGAACTTGGAATTGAAAACCTGTTTGAAAAAATAATGACCAAAAGCTTTCAAAACCTGGTGAAGAAATCAGACACACAAACCCAGGAAGCACAGAGTCCCAAACAAGATGAACTTATAAAAGCCCAGACAAGACACTTCATAATTCAAATGACAAAGATTAAAGACAATGAAAAATCTTAACAGCAACAAGAGAAAAGCTGTTAGTTACCTAAAAGGGCACTCCCATAAGACTTTCAGCTAATTTCTCAACAGAAACTTTGCAGGCCAGAAGGGATTGGCACACACAAAAAAAGCAAGGGTCTGCATCCAAGAATACTCTACCCCTCAAGTCTCTTACTTAGAATTACAGGACAGATAAAGAGCTTCCCAAACAAGAGAAACCTAAAAGAGTTCATCACCACCAAACCTGTATTACAAAAAATATTATTAGATGCAAGTCTTTAAGACAAAAAAAAGATAAAAAATATGAATAATAAAATGGCAAAAACTACATGTTTATCAACAAATACTTTAAATGTAAACTGATAAATTCTCCAATCAAAAGACATAGGGTGGCTGAATGGGTAAGAAAACAAGAGCCATACATATATGCTGCCTACAAGAGACTCACTTCAGATAAAAAGACACACACATGGGTTCAATTCCCACCCAGGGAACCAGACCCAAAGTAAAATGATGGAAAAAGATATTTCATGTTAATGGAAGCAAAAAAGGGAAGGGATCAGGCATATATAATAAACTTTATATCAGACAAATAAACTTTAAAACAAAGGCCATAGTAAGAGACAAAGAAGTACATTACATAATGATAAGGGGAGCAATCAAATCACAGGATATAACCCTTGTAAAGATTTATGCACCCAATATAAGAGCACCTAAATACATAAAACAATTATTGACAGACATAAAGGCAAAGATCAACAGTAATACAATCATAGTAGGAGACTTCAACAGCCTATTGACATCATTGGATAGGTCTTTCAGACAGAAAATCAACAAGGAAACAGTGGTCTTAAATGACACCTTAAACCAAATAATTTCTATTTTTAGAGTGTTGCACCAAAAAGCAGCAGATAAGGCATGTTGACTGCACATAAGGCATTTTGCAGGATAGACCATATTTTGGACCACAAAAAATATCTCAGTAAATTTAAGAAGATTGAAAACATATTGTCTTCTCTGATCGCAGTGGTCTATGTAACTAAAAATCAATTACAAGAAAAAAATTGGAAAACCCACAAACACATAAAGGCTAAATAACATGCTACTAAACAATAAATAGGTCATCAATGAGATCAAGGAAAAAAATCAAAAGTTACCTTGAGACAAACATGAAAACACAATAACCCAACATCTATCAGACAGAGAAAGCAGTCCTAAGAGAGAAATTCATAGCAATACAGGTCTATCTCAAGAAGCAAGAAAAATCTCAAATAACCGATTTAATATTTCACCTAAAGAAACTAGAAAACAAATCCCAAAATGAGTCGATGGAAATAATAAAGATCAGAGCAGAAATTAATAAAATACAGCCAAATAAATAAATAAATAAATAAACAATAAAAAGGTCAATGAAACCAAGAGCTGATTATTTGAAAACATAAAAGAAATGAATAAACCTTTAACCAGACTCATCAAGAAATAGAGAGAACCAAATAAATAAAATCAAAAATGAAAGTAAAGAAGTGACAACTGACACTAGAGAAATATAAAAGATTATAAGAAAATACTATGAACAATTATATGCCAACAAACTGACCAATCTGGAAGAAATGGATAAAATCCTAGAAATATGCAATCTTCAAAGACTGAATAAAAAAGAAACAGAAAATCTAAACAGACTAATTACTACTAATAAAATTGAATCAGTAATCAAAAACTACCAACAAACAAGTCTTAGAGCAGATGGCTTCACAGGTGAATTTTAGCAAACATTCAAAGAATTAACACCCATCCTTCTCAAACTATTCCAAAAAATTCAAGGATTTCAAGCTATTTTACAAGGCCACCATTACCCTGGTTCCAAAACCAGACAGACACTACCAAAAAATGAAAACTATAGGCCAATATACCTAATGAACATAAATGCAAAAATTCTCAACAAAATATTAGCAAACAGTATTTAGCAATACATTAAAATGATCAGACACCATGATCAGATGGGATTTATTCCTGGGATGCAAGGTTGGTTCAATATCCACAAATTAATTAATGTGATACACCACATAAACAAAATGAAGGATAAAAATTGTATGATTATATCAATAGATGTCATTTGACAAAATCCAGGATCCATTTGTGATTAAAAAAAGAAAACTCTCAGCAAAGTGGAAATAGAGGCAACATACCTCAACATAATAAAAGCCATATATGACAAACCCATAGCTAACATCATACTCGATGGGGAAAAGCTAAAAGCATTTTCCTTATGATTAGGAACAAAATAAGAATGTCCACTTTTACCACTTCTCTTCAAAATAATATTGAAATTCCTAGACATAGCACTCAGACAAGAAAAACTAAATAAAAGACATCCAAATTGGAATGGAAGAAGTAAAACTGTCATTATTTGCTGATTACATAATACTATATATATAGCCAACCCTAAAGATTCCACCGAAAAACTGTTAGAACTGATAAATGAATTCAGTAAAGTAGCAGTATACAAAATTAATATTCAGACATCAGTTGCATTTTTGTAAACTAATAATGAACTATCAAAAAGAGAAACTAAGAAAACATCCTATATACAATTCATCAAAGAAAAATAAACCTAAGAATAAATTTAACCGAAGAGATAAAAGACCTATACTCAGAAAATTATAAGAAAGATATAAAGAAAGAAATGGAAGAACATAAAAATAAATGGAAGCATATACCGTGCTCAGGGATAGGAAGAAATAACATTGTTAAAATGTTAATACTACCCAGAGCAATCTATACATTCAATGCAATCCCTATCAAAATTTCACATAACTAGAACAAATAATCCTAAAATTTTTATGGAACTACAAAAGACCCCAAATAGCCACAGCAATCTTGACAAGGAAGAACAAAGTTGGAGGTATCACACTATCAATTATAAAACTATATTATAAGGCTATAGTAATCAAAACAGCATGGTATTGGCATAAAAGCAGACACATAAATTAATGGAACAGAATAGAGAGCCCAGAAATAAATCCATACATATATTGTTAATTAATCAATGAGAAAAGAAAAAAAGAATATATACTGGGGTAAAGACCGTCTATTCAATAAATGTTATTAGAAAAACTGAACAGATACATGCAAAAATAAACACATAAAACTAGACCACCTTCATACACCACATCCAATAACAAACTCAAAATGGGGTAAACACTTAAATGTAAAACCTGAAATCATAAAAATCTTAGAAGAAAATGTAGGCAGTGAACTCTCTGACATTGTTCTCAGTAATATTTTTTTTATGTATCTCCTCGAGCAAGGGGAACAAAAGATAAAAGTAAACAAATGGAACTACATCAAACTATAAGTTTTTGAATATCACTGGGCCATAAAAAAAAGAATGAAATTTGATCACAGGCAACAACATGGATGGACCTAGAGAATATTATGCTAATGTCAGATAGAGAAATATTAATACCATATGATTTCACTTACATGTGGAATCTGAAGAGCAAAATAAATAAACCAAACAGAAACAGAATCATAGATAAAGAGAACAAAGTGATGGTTGTGATATGGGAAGGTTGTTGGGGGACTGGGTGAAAAAAGGTGAAGGGATTAAGAAGTACAATTTGGTAGTGACAAAATAGTCATAGAGATGTAAAGTACAGCATAAGAAATATAGTTAATAATATTGTATTATAATAGCAATTTATGGTGCCAGGCAGACTATTGAGGGATCACTTTGTAAATCATATAAATGCTTAACCACTATGTTGTACACCTGAAACTTACACAAAATAATATTGAATGTCAACTGTAATTAAACATTTAAAAATAGGATAATAGTAATTTTTATAATAATAGAAAAAATAAAATAAAAGCTCAAGAATTTCAATAGTTATAACTTTAAAAAATATCTCCAATGTATTCTAAAAAGAGAGAAAAGCTCAATTCTCAAAGAGCATAATTGTTCCTTAACCCCAAGTCTAGTTATTTCAATCTTTGTCCCTAATGTGTACCCAGGAGTAGGTGGTTATTTGGGAAATGTGAGATTATTAAGTTAATCAAGGGAAATACTGTGATGATATTAAAAATGAACAACATGTATCAAGCACACTTCAAGTTACGAAAAACTAGAGATGCCATGATCAGTCATCTTTAGGATGACAACCAGTGTCATAAATGCACAGACAGGCAAAAGTGTGGGTAACAAGTTGGTGAAATGCAGTCCTGCAGTGACTATTACAAGAATTGAAAGTGAATGCAGGTATTTGATTTGCATTTTCAGATATCTTAATGTCTGATCCTTCAAAATAACTAACCTAATCTTCTTGGTTCATTGACTGCCTCTTCATAGTGGTTCAGGACAGAGCCTAACTACAATAATATTTGGAATACAGTAATACTGGGATACTATAATAATTTTTATATAAAATAATTTCATATATAAAATTTCTTGAAACTTGTATCTATTCTTGTGTATTGTGATAATTTGTTACATAAAATTTCTTATACCATAGTATGTTAAAAAATTAATGCTAAAATTCCTTTATAATACAAAAAACACATACCTAAATATAAACAAATAAAAATTTGAATTAAAAAATTAAAACAAAGGATTTCTCCCTGAAAGTTAGGACCAAAAACATGTGTGCACATTATACACAGCAAAATACAGTAATTATCTCCCGAAGGCCCCACCTCCAAATACCATCATACTGTGGCCTCAATGTATGAATCTGAGGCGGCATTCGACCTATGACAGTAAGGGAGGCAAAATCTTGCCCAAGAACACCCAGCAGAATTCTATTTAGTCTCTTCGGTAAGACGTGGTCACATGGAGCCTTAGTATTAAGGCAGAGAACGTGAATGTTTAATGGAGCATATTTTTACCTTAAGTAATATAGGGATACCACAGCAAGGAAGTAAGAGAAACGAAATGGATATTGGATAAGTGAACTACTAATGTCTGAAATACTTGCCTAACCCAGCAGTTTGCAATATTTCTAGAAGAGGGGTGTCCAACATTTTGGCTTCCCTTGGCCGCTTTGAAAAAAAGAATTGTCTCACATAAAATATACTAACGATAGCTGATGAGTGAAAAAAAAGGTTCATGCATAATTTTCATAATGTTTTTAAAAAGTTTTCAAATTTGTGTTGGGCCACATTCAAAGCCATCCTGGGCTGCCTGCAGCCTTCAGGTTGCAGGTTGGACAAGTTTGTTCTAGGACTTCCTTTTGCCCTAATAAAAAAGATGTTATTCCTAAAACTTTGCAAGATTTCATGAAAACAGCAGGAAAAAAAATAAACTAGGACTAATTTAGAAATCACTCAATAGCACAGAGGTTTTTCCTCCAAATCAAGAAGTATACCATTCACTTGAACTTCTATGATGTTTCTAAATCTCACCATGCCTACTGTAAACATCATAGATACGTATATGTCTTAGGAATTATTAAGCAGTTTTAAGGACTTCAACTTTGTATTAGTGTATGGAATTTATAAAGGTGTTACCATGAGACAGAGGGTGGCATCTAGTAAAATGCCGTCGGAATAAAATAAAATCTTGTGTCTATAAACAAAATAATTCTTATTTATAATGAGGATAACAGTGATAAATAAAACCCCTGCTAGCATCAGTCCCTTTTGGTGGTTCTTAAATCCTCTGTTGAAGAGAATTCTCTTTGCAAAGAGAATTATAGAAAAATTGTTTTTATAATTCTAGGGTTGAGGGAAAGAACACTAGCCTTCAGAGCACTTCTATTGGGCTTTTATTGCATGTTGATGTTATATTTCAGGAGTTGGAACTAAGCAGTTCTGTATCTTCATCAATATAATAACTGCTTTATCACAGTGTTTTACTTCATTTTTATTTAAAGTAAGGCTTTGTAAGAAATTAAAATAAATTTCAAAAACAAAGAGAAGTAAACAGATCCCATTATGGTTCCTAAAGCAAACCCAAGTACATGATTTGGCACTAAGTTTCACTGAAACACATTTGACTTCAGCATTCTTGCCATGTTTTATCCACTAGAGAACTTGTCACATAAGCAACTGGTTCTCATAAAAGCATTTGACTTTGGGCAAGAACAAATTTATTCACCACTTCCATCCATCCATCATTCGTCCATTCATTCATCCATCCATTCAAAAAACACCTATTGTGTATCAACCGTGTAGTGTTCTCTGTGCTAGAACCTGGAGATACAGAAAGAAATGAAACATTACCATCTTCCAAGAAGCTCAACAATGGAATATTACTCAGCTATAAGAAAAGATGAAATATTGCCATTTGCAACAAAATGGATGGACCTGGAGACCATCATGCTTAGTGAAATAAGCCAGACAGAAAAAACAAGGAACTGTATGATTTCACTCATACGCGGAATATAAAACTGAAAGCAAAGAAAAAAAAGAAATGAACAAACAAACAACCCATGGACACAATCAATAATTCAATGTTTATTTGGGGACAAGTGGGTCAGGGAGGGGAAAAAGGAGAGCGGGTGGGA
Organism: Lyroderma lyra; assembly: GCA_004026885.1. NCBI lineage: Eukaryota > Metazoa > Chordata > Mammalia > Chiroptera > Megadermatidae > Lyroderma > Lyroderma lyra. The sequence continues at coordinate 24,057 of PVJL010010199.1, read as the reverse complement.
GAGGAGGGAGGAAAGCTAAATATAAGGTGATGGAAAGAGAAGTCACACTAGGTGGTGAACTTATTATACAACAAGTTGACAATGCACTGTAGAATTGTATGCCTGAAACCTATGTAATCCTTGCTAACAGATGTCACCCCAATAAGTCTAACAATAAAAATGAATATAAAAAAAAAGAAGCTCAAAGTCTTTGTGGGGCAACAGACATATAAACCGCCCAAGCCAATAGCTCTGGTTATAATCACATCTACAGCCTTTCAAATATACAGCGTCTTTCTTCTATGCACACCATCTGGGAAGCAAAAACAAAACAAAACAAAACAACAAAAAAACTTTCCATGAAGGAACACCTTCCCAATATCATTGAGAAAGTTCTAATTTCAAAACAAGTTCATAATATTTTCCTAAATGATATTCAATACTATTCAGTAACATTTGATAAAATTTTACATTGTGTTTGCTACTTTTTCAAGTAAGTCACATATTTTACTCTGACATAAAATACAAGCAAAGAAATCAAGACCAAATTCCCTCAAAGCTAAAACTCCTCTTACCTTCCTCACAGTGAATATTCTATTCAACCTGTATTTTTCTGAGATTGAGGAATGTCATTTCTTCAAATCCTAATCTTTATACATAGGATAGATGGACAGAAGAGCAGAAAGAGAGAAAAGTTAAGCAAGCTGGAATGAAAGAATATATTAAGGAAAAGTTAGGTTACAGACATTTTTTTTCTAAAATATCCGTACAAAAAAAGTGAGAAGGTCTTAATTTTCAGCAGCCCACTTAGTCAGGGTTCTAAATTTTACAGAATGTAGTTAAAAAAATAGAAAGGAAGCAAAAATGTCCATGACCAGTTGAAATAAGTGCTTCATAGTCCATACTCCTCAAGCCTAAACCTTATCCTAAAAACAGATTTTCAACATAGTTCTGGCAAGCTTGGTGGTCTGGTTTTGTAGTCATTGGGACTTTAGACTTTGGAAATGGGTAACAGTAGCTAGCTTGACAGAGCCAATCATAGAAAGAGGAATAAGAAGTGACAGCTGAAAACCTGTTGATGATCATGAAGATGGAAAAGTGAACAAAAATAGACACAAGAGCTCAAAAACCACTACAGATGGGGCTATAGGACAAATATCCTTCATACTTCAAAAGTCCCTGAGGGCCTATGACTTATATGAAGCACTGAGTTGTCTAGAACAGCTTGAAACATATTTAATATCCTTTGCTAAGAGAGTTTATGACAATACTTATAAATAGAATTATGCAAAATTGTAAAAATGAAGAAGAGTTGAATCAGACAATGGAGATAGTCTCAGGCCTGGATAAAGATTCACCCCCTTCCTCCCCTGCAATCTTAGATGAGTTACTTAACCTCTCAGAGCTCCAGCTTCTTCTCCATAAAAATTTTAATTTGCATATTAATACTTAGTTCTTATCGTTATTGAAGGGCTAATAAATCAAGGCCTATTATACATCTAACACCATGCCTGGCAAGCAGTACTTAATAATGTGAATTTTCTTTATTTCTCATAAAAGAGTTAATTTTAGTTACCTTGGAAATTCATCCTATGAAATAACTTATTCCACTAAAATGCCACATGATCAAAGTATTGTTGGTGTTAGTAAAAAGATTTATATAATATTGTCAATTAAGCACATAGCCCAAAATGATGAAACGAATTGGCCTAACTCCACCGGGAAACTGAGTGAACGTAAAAGACTGTACAAGCAGTAACTACTGCCATGTATATTGGAAATCTCGGTACTGTGGTTTCCTTTGGTTTTTTTTTTTTTAGCTGAGTTCTGCATCTATCAGGCTATAATTATGGAGGTCCAGTAACAAAAATGGCTGCTATTATCTATGCTTACTATTAATATTGTACTATAGGAAGAGGGACAGTGAGAAGAACAGGCAATTTGAAGGCAAAACTGGCCAAGGTGCAGCCCCTTTGCAGGGATTTCAGGATGTCTTGAAGACTCTAGGCAATCAAGGAAGAGGGTCAAAAGGTCACCCAAAGGGTCGAAGAGACGTAACAGAGTAGAAGTAAAACCATGAAAATTCATCAACAGGATGTTGGGGAGTCTGTTGGACAAAGATCCCCTCCTGTATGATTATGTAAAAGAACCATTTCTGTTAAGTCCCTTTCATGACAACCTGTTACTTCAGGTGTTTATTTGTCCTCATCCAATTCTGTCCATATTTCCATGAGGCTTTCATGATTTGCTTAAGCATTTGATACATGATAAAAGGAAAAAGATGCCCTGCCAATTTGGGAAAGTCCTTTTATTCCTCATACCCCAGAGTTACAACTGCACCAATCAGAGCACATCTAAATCTCCCTTTGTATCTTTTTATTAATTTCAAAACTTGATGGCTACCTTCTTACTATGTGTGTACGGGTGTGGGGTGTGTGTATGTGATTGAAAGCCAGAATAAATCAGAGACAGAAAGGCAACATCCACCCCACCAATTACCAACATGAATGTTCCATAGTCTAATGCGATTTGTAAAGGACTTCGGAGTTAAACTAAGCGACCCACTTTAAAGAGAGACTTCTCCCCTCACCTCAGTTAATTTCCTTGTAAACTTAGGATTCATGTTTTATTCATGTAAAGCAGGCTCACAATTCTTTAGATCATGGGTTGCAAATGATGGTCTTCTTTCCAAACCTGACCAAATGTTAATGTTTACAAATGTTTGGTAAGTTTTATATGTAAAGTTTTATTGGCACACAGCGGCACCCATTAGTTTACGAACTGTCTATGGATGCTTTCACACTACTGTGGCAAAGATGAGTAGTTGCAACACAAACTATATAGTTCACAAAGCTAAAAATATTTACTATCAGGCCCTTGACAGGTAAAGATTACTGACCCTTGCTCTTAACAGGAGACCTCTCAAATTCAGCCCAGGTGATCCATCGGAATGTGAAGTTAAATGCTGGCAGGTCTATTTTTATTTATCTGTCCCTCCAAGCAAGTAAAAACATACATTTTACAATTATTTGATGCTGGGATTAACCAGCATATCCTCTGCTTGTCCACAGATGAGATGGTCACATTTATGTAATATCAGTGAGGTGTCCTGAGGAAAGAGATGGGAAAATCAGTTCAGTATCCTCCCTCACTTGTTCACTTCCATCCCATGGTGACATGGTACATTTTATGTGTGACTATGTAAGTGGGTTTAAAATCCTATTATCTGTCTGAATCAACCCTCACAAAATTAATAGTTGCCTTTAAAAGATCCTGCAAATAAACTAAATAGGATTCTAAACATGCAAGCAAAAGTGATTGACCAAAAAAACAGAGTTGATACCTCCTTCTTCAAGAATAATACTAACTAAAACAATAACAGTCTAAAAGAAGTTCGACAAAAAGTCAGCTCTGATCAGTCAACAGTCTTAAGAAGACTGAAATACAAATGTGCATCCTCCATCATTTCTGATAAGTCACTCTATATGAATATTGTGTCATGAAAAATTAGAAAATTATAATTGTCTGAAATTAACATGCTTACAAAATAGTTTTAAATATAATTTATTTAATCTTTCTCTCAATCTTTTTTATTTTTGTTTTGGCACACATTTTATAGTATGTAGTCCAGTGCATGCAAATATCCATACAGAATGTATAAATAAATATGGACAAAAGGGTGAAGGGTCAACTTTTTTCTTTTTTCATTTTTTTTTTTTTTTTACTGATAGGGTGCATGACCTAAAAGTTTTTGTACCACCACTCTAGAAGTAAGAGGTATTAAAAACTAAACTGAGGCATACTAAATAGTTTAAAAGTTTATTTGAGCAAAAATTAATTCCAATCAGGTAGCACATAAACCAGAAGTTGTTAGGACCACTCTACCAACAACCATTAGGAGAAAGTCTTTTGTAGAGAAGACACGAATGCTAAGCAAGGAAATCATTTGATTGGCTATAGCTTAAGAGTTTGCCTTATTTGGAAAAGATTGATTCGCTGTTTATAATTAGTTGTCCTTGGGTTTTAATTTCTTAACCTTGAGGTATTTACAGACTGAGGTGTTAGTATGCCGTAAAGGCATTAGAACTACCACAGTCTAATGGCCTTCTTGTTTAAGTTTAACAAAGACAGAGTGCCAGTTCTGTCTAGACCTTTGTTTGCAGTTAGTTTTTCCAAAGCATAGAGAACCAGGGGAAGTTTATTCAGCAGAAGGTCTACTAAAATCAAGAACACAGAAGTGCATGCTTTGCTTTCCTGGTTAAAATAATTGGAGTCTTTCTTTCAACTGCTTTTAATCAAAGAAAAAATATTTTATTTTTCTCGGATTTGATCATTTATTATCCTTTGAAAGAGAATTAGTTTTGAAAACCAATTATACTATACAAAGGCAAAAAAATCTATGACTATTAAACAAAGATGGATTTTAAAGAATTCCAAAGAATAAGAGCACAATTAAGGCTGATCTCAAAATGAGAATTCATAATAGGGATATAAGAAAACTATTCTTGGAAAATTAAATATATCCTTAGGATCAGTTAGTCTGTTTTGTTATATAAGTTCATAAAAAAATTTTTTTCTGCACAAACCTTCAATATTCTTAAGTAATAGATTATATCAAGAGAAGGAGAACCAGAGGACATGCACATATGTTAAGCACTTACTGTGTACCTGGAGGAATCATGCAAACTTTGCCAAATTCATGCTCATTACACTTCATATTTTGTAGATTAGAAAATTGAGACTGAGAGAATCGAAGCATCTTGGCCAAGCTCAGTCAGTTTATAAGTGCCAGAACTGAGATTTTTAACTCACTTCTGTCTAATACCAAATACAGGATTCTTTCCATAGAGGCAAGCTATCTCCCAGAAACAAAACAATGCTATGCTGCAGGCTTTTCTCCAGCTATTTTGAAAAATAATAACATTGCAAAGCTGATTCAGTAGCCCTAGTTATAATCTTGCCATGCACTAAAATTTTATATTGAGAACCATTTGTTTAAACTTTCTCCACTAAAACAATGCTGTATATTATGATTGAGTTCTCTGACCCATAGAAATCTATTTACTTAATTGTATATTTCAGAAATAATTGCAAGTGCTTATTATTTGACAAGCCTAGATCTAGAGTCTATAAATGCATTGTCATTTAATTCTCATAGCAACTTCTATATATATACCATATTTGTTTTTTGTTTTTGTTTTTCTACTATTTTGTCTCAATGGGCAACAAATTGGAACAGATCAAAGTTTTCATTTAATACTTTAAATTCTCACTGAATCCCCAATCTTCTACCATAAACTGATTTCGTGTAGAAGGTAACTCCTGCACAACATCACAAAAGTCCAAAAAGTTTCTAGATTTAATCAAGAATTTAGGTATCTCACAGCCTTATTTTTCCATCCCACAAAGAAGGCATCACAGGTGAACAGATTCTTTCTGTGGTACATAGTAGAAATCTGACTGATGAACCCAATAGAAATGCCAACCCTAAGTACATGTTCGATATGCTTCTCAGGAATTTACCCAGTATCACACATGGTGTATGATGATATCTTACATAAGAAGTCAACTCCAATTCCCCAAAATGTCAAGGTGTTATGCTCCCTAAGACTCAACAGCTAAATTTCTGTCTAACAAATAAGGTGAAACTTAGCAAAGCCATCGAAGAGTGAGATCTCCTAGGTTAGCGCTTTTTTCTCTTTATAACAGGCATTTTGGATTTAATTCAATTCTTTCCCTTGTTTGTGTAATTTACAAACTTCATTTATTTTCTTTCTAAAACTTTTGATTCTCTGATATTTCCAGCAGGCATATTTAATGGCTTTTGACCTGCACAAAATTTCCCAGTACCTCTGAAGAAAGCAAAACAAAGCAGAAAAATAGATTCTCTTTTTTTCTAAGTGCCTTAGGTTTTCTCTCCTTTCATCTTTAATGACAATCTCATTTGAACAACTATTTAGAATTTGCCATTATAATTATGCTTTGAAAAAGTGACAGAGTGAGATTAAGTAAATCAGTGCACTTTATAGGTGGAACAAATTAATTTTTGTCAAATCAATTTCTGCCCTTATTAAACAGCAAGCCTTAATTCAAGATATTTATTATATCTGATCTAAAGGTAAATATTTAGCTCTAGTGGAAACTCTATGAACTGATGATTAAACCTGAAAACCGTTCTACAAATTGTTCACTTAAAATCTTGTTCTTAGTAGAAACACAAATTTAAATAAATAAACCAAAGGGGGAAATGATGCTATTACTCCAAATAAGATTAAAATACCTCCAAACATTTTCTTTCTGAAGGCTTAACCTTTAAAGATTTACAATATATTCTTCTATCAGAGTCATATGGAAGATCAAAATATATTATGAAAGACCTGGAGCACATGGCTCAGGTGATCAAGGAGATGGCATCACTGGGCTCCACCGGACACTGCTACATAAAAAACTGGGAGACAGAGCAGCTCCACCTAAAGATATAGAAATGAACACAGGGAGGCAGTCAAAATGAGGAGACAAAGAAGCATGTTCCAAATGAAAGAACAAAACAAAACTCCAGAAAAGAACTAATCAAAATGGAAACAAGCAATCTATCAGATGCAGAGCTCAAAACACTGGTTATACTGATGCTCAACAATTTCATTGAAAACTTTGAGAACAAGAGATAGGAAACATAACAAAATGATTCAAACAACATAAGAAAGAACCAGTCAGAAATGAAGAATACAATAGCTTGAATAAAGAATACATTAGAAGGAATCAATGGTAGATTAGATGAAGCAGGGAGAATCAACTTAATCAGAACAACAAAAAGAAAAAAGAACGTCCCCCCAAAAAATGAGGCCTTTTGGACAACATCAAGTGTAACAATATTTGCATTGTAGGAGTACCAGAAGAAAGAGAGCAAGGAAGTGAAAACCTATTTGAAGAAATAATAACAAAAATTTTTCTAACCTGGTGAAGGAAATAGACATACAAGCCCAGGAAATGCATGGAGTCCCAAACAAAATGAATCCCAAGAGGCCTGCACCAAGACACATCATAATTACAATGACAAAGATTAAAGACAAAGAGAAAATCTTAAAAACAGCAAAAGAAAAGTACCCAGTAAGTCTTTCATTTAAAATTGAAAGAGAGATAAAAAGCTTCCCAGACAACAGAAAGCTAAAGGAATCCATCAAGGCATGTTAAAGAGACTTATTTAAGAAAAAGAAGAATAAAAGACAAAAATATTAACAATAAAATGGCAATAACTACGAATTTATCAACAATTACGTTCAATGTAAATGGATTAAATGCTCCAATCAAAAGACATAGGGTGGCTGAATTGATAAAAAAGCAAGGCCCCTACATATGCTGCCTACAAGAGAGTCACTTCAGATCAAAATACAGACATAGACTGAAAGTAAAGGGATGGAAAAAAATATTACATAAAAATTAAAATTAAAAAAAGAAAAAGCTGGGATAGCAATACTTATCCCAGACAAAATAGAGACAAAGAAGGATTCAGCAACTTAACTTCTGGGTACATAGCCAAAGAAACCCAAAACACTAATTTGAAAAGCTATATGCATCCATATGTTTATTTACAATAGCTAAGACATGGAAACAACCTAAGTGTCTATCAATAGATAAATGGATAAAGAAGTGACACATATATATGGAATGTCTCTCAGCCATAAAAAAGAATGAAATCTTGCCATTTGCAACAACATGGATGGATCTAGAGGGTATTGTGCTAAGTGAAATAAATCAGACAGAGAAAGACAAATACTGTATTTCAGGTATATGTGGTACCTAAAAAGCAAAATAAATGAACAAACTACATATAAACAAACTCATAGATACAGAGAACATTTTAATGGTTGCCAGATGGGAGAAGGGCTGAGGGAATTGGTGAAAAAGAAGGAGGTATTAAGAAGTACAAATTGGTAGTTACAAAATAGTCATGGGGATGTAAAGTACGGCATAGGGAATACAGTTAATAATATTGTAATAACTATGTGTGGTGTCAAATGAGTACTAGTTTATCAGGGTGATCACTTCTAAGTTTTATAAATATCTAATCACTATGTTGTATACCTGAAACTAATATTGTATTCAACTATAAATTTAAAATAAAACTATTAAAAGAAAAAAAGGTATACTATAAAATTCCACTTTACTCAGTCCAATGAAAAATCAGCTCACTTCAAATTTGTGTCATCTTTTTGTTCTTGGCAGATTGTCACTAGGCCTTTCTGAGTCACTACTTAATTTCGTTAATCAATTAAAATGAGCCATGTACAAACTTTCTCTGCAATTTCTCTTTTAGTACTTTAAATATGATTTTAGTGAAATTACAATTCTTTTTGTCCTGAGACCTCAAAGAAAAATTTCCAATATCCTAATAATAACAAGAAACTCATTATCTCTTTATTCCAACTTAGAAATGAGGTTTAAAAAAGAAAAGCTCAGAAGATGACATAATTAGATGTACTTTCCCTTTAATGTGTCTTATTCTGGACATTTTTTTCTTCACACATAGAATAAAGTAGTAAGAAAAAAACTTATGGGGTGTTTTTAAACACGCTCTATCTCTATGTTTCACAGAACTCCTTGATGATTTTATGTTCCAAAATCATAGAGAGCATTTTGTTATCATTATTTTTAAAATTCAAGAGAAAATATCCCACATACTTGCATATGCATAAGCACACACAAGCAACAAATACACAAAATAAGCTAAGCTCACTGTGTATCCTTTATGGTTGAACACCAGGCTATCTATCTACACACATACAAAGATATATTAAGAAAAAAACCAAATGCATATGTGGGTGGAAAAACTTCTATTTTCCTACTCATCTTGAGTCATAATTAGTTGGATGAATAATTGCTAAAGTTTCTAAAATTTTAGTTGACTCAAACTTCATTGTATATAAGAATAACCTAGCATGCTGGTTAAAAAGATAGATGGCCAGGTCCCACTGGGAAAATTCTAATTTATTTCATCTCTTCTGGAATGCCCCAACACTGAAACATGTGGGCTGTGTACCATAATTAGATAAACATCCTCCTTGACATTCCCCCCTCATTTCCAAAGGTTATTTATAACTTATGAAGGAAAACTAGCTCCTGCAAATAAGTTCCTACCTGGCCCAAGTACCTGAAAAGGCCTATTCATCTCTCAAGACCAGCCCAAGTATCACCTCTTCGCTGATTTCTCCTGATGGTCCAAAGTGCATTCTATCCATGCTCTTGCAGTAGCAGTGATGGTACTAGTGGCATACTTCATCTACAGTCAATAAGACACTTCTTAATGGGTCCAGAACCAACTGTCAAAGTCTCCAGCAAGGCAACAGCAGGCATAGGAGCATGGGCTTCCACTCAGTGACGGTAGCTGCTTCTGCCTTCAGAGTGTTACTTACCCCTTCTTTTCTTTCCCTCTTCATTGACCTTTTCTTCTTCCAGTCCTTCTAACACCTGTATATCCAACACCTTGTCTGAAATATTAAGAGTGGTTCTAACAATTTTCTCGGATAATTAACAAAATCTGACCTCAACAATAACCTAAAATCAATGTCTTTGAACTATTATATCTTCCCTGGCATAATTTACAGAAAGGATTCTACACTTGTGTCACTCAACAGTCAGTAGGGTACTCCCTTCTCTAGGGCAGTGAGCAATGCATTAGTAACCTAGAGTTTGCATCAGTGAGGGGAGCCCCAACTTCCTGAAAAGCTCTGTGGCAACTGTCACTGCTGTATGAGGAATGACAGTGGGTGATGCTGTCATTATACTGGACTGCCCCTGATTTCAATGAAGCCAGATAGAAGTGCTTAAATGGCATAAATATGGTAACTATAATTACCCTAAAGAGCATCATGGACAGAATGACAATCAGAATGCTTTGTCACATAGGGATCTTTGCAGATGGCTAATAATCATTGTATTTCTAGGAATTCAATATATGAAATATTAAATTTTTTTATATACAAACTGTAGGTATGATGAGGAGAAACCTTAAGGAGTCATGGCCTATTCACTGGAGAAGGGGAAATAGCCCGGTCATATGGAACTAGACACAGGCTATGAGATGTTGATCACTGGATACCCAAAGCATTTCTATTAATCTGCCTGACCTAATAGGTGCTTATGAGGTCAAGTGATAAAGAGACGTAGCCCTAGCCTGTCTCACTGTGAGCCCATTGGGTCTGTAGACCATCCTACGTTTATTTTCCTAGTTCTTAATTGTATAATATCAACAGTCATATTGAAAAGATGACAAAAATCTTCCACTAGCTTCCTGATCAATGGAATGATGTCTATAATTATAAGGAAGACAAATGGTAAGTGCTGTATCTGCCTATACCTATCAGAAGAGTAAACCAAAAGCAATTCTGTAACCGTGGGTGAATTGCAGGGATAAGTGCCACTATTAAATAATTGAAGAGCTGTGTTTTGTGCTACCTCCTTACTTCACTCCCCTATTTGATCTGTGCAGAAGATAAACAAGTCTTGAAGAATAACATGCATGAAATGAAGTGGTGATTCTAATTGTAGCTGCTAAAAGGTACATGGTCAATTTTCTGGAGTGAATTGGCACAGTAATACTTTATTATATGTATCAGTAGTAAAGGCCACTAACAGTGGTTTAGTTTACATGACAGAACCAGCACATGTGTCAATAATTTAGTGGCCCTGACTTATTTCTAAATTATGCTAATTTTTCAGTTTCTATAATAATCTAGTACTCAAATATCTTGATTGTTTTGACATTCCATAGAATACCACAGAAGCCAGAAGTGGTCTGTTGAGTCTTTCACACATTACAACTCTCAGATACTAACTTTCCTATCTTTCTCTTCTGCATTTAAAGACCCTTGTGATTATATTGGGCCTAGCCAGATGATCCAGGATAATCCCTTACTGTAAGATCAACTAATTAGTAACCTTTATTCTATCTGTTACTTTATTCACCTTGGCCATGGAAGGTAGCATAGCTACAGGCTCTAGGGATTGGAATGTGAACAACTTTAGGAAGCAATTACTGTGCCTTCACTAGGACATTATAACCTAGCAGATTCAACAATGCTTAAAGATTCGTGGCAAATTAGGAATGCTTTATGAAGATTCTAGAAGTCCCCAGTAAGAACATCAGAACAGAAATCCCTAGAATTTTAGAGAAAAGCCATGTTTTCTTATGCTCATAACTCCCCTTTCAAAGAATAGCTTCTAGCTTGTTAGTGAGCCCTGTTCCAGACAAATGTCTGATCCAAGGGTACTACATGATCAGGGATCTAACCTACACATAATGAATTGAGTGCAGTCTTATGCACAAAATCATGAAATTGGCCATGCCCAGCAATATTCCATCATCAAGTTGAAATGAAACTGAAATTGAGTGAATCCAGGAACACAAATAAAATTCTCTCAAAATCTTCTCTTGCTGCATTATTGCTTCTCTTTCAACCTACATATACTGCCTTATAGATTGTTCCATATGACTAATTGGCTAAGGAAGAAAATCTTGGGTCTGGTTTATAGATGGAATGATATAACATGCAGACACATGCTGAAAGTGGACAGCTCTAGTATGACAGTCTTTGAAAGACATTCCAAGGGCAAATCATCCTAGCAGGTAAAACTTTAAGAGGTCTATCTGGTTGTCTACTATATGGGGACAGAGAAAAAGCCTGATATTCAGACCTTCACTGATTCATAAGATTGCCTCTGGTTTAACCAGATTTGGAAGATACAAGATAAATTGACTGGTAGTAAGGAGGTCTTAGGCAGAAAAAAACCAAGAATCACATGGCTTCACTCATATGTGGACTATAAAACTGAAAGCAACTAATAAACAAAAACTTGTGGACATAGTCAATAGTTTACTGGTTACCTGAGTGGGTGGGAGAGGAAGGAGGAATGAAAAGGAGGGAGGGGGAGTCAAATACCTAGTAATGGAAAGAGAATTGCCACTGGGTGGGGAACACATAATGCAACCCATAGACAATGCATTGAAGGATTGTACACCCGGAACCTATGTAATTCTTGTCAACCAATGTCACCTCAATAAGTCTAACAATAAAAAAAAGAAGTCTTAGGAAGAGACATGTAAATGTGTAACTCAGAAAAAGCAAGAATGAAAGGAAATCTGGGTCTCAAGTTAACACTCACTAAAAAGCATCCGCTACAGAGGAGGCTGTCAAAAAATCAGGACAAGATTACACACTCTGTAAATGACAATCAGCCCTTTTCCCAGACACCACAGTGCTTATTCAATAGACAAAGTGAACACTATAATAAGCAAGGAAGGCCCAACCACATGGACTTCCCTTCACTAAGCCTATTCAAACCACTACCACTGATGAATGCTGCACCTACTAACAGCAGAGGACAGTGTGGATTTCACAATATGGGATCAGCCAGACACCTAGTGGCAGATGGATGTGAATGGATCCTTTACATCAGGGCTCATTCACAATGGGTTTGTATAATGTAATGGGTTGAAGAGTATCCCCCCAGAATTCTTACTTACCCAGAACCTCATAATGTGACTTTATTTTGGAAATGGGGTCTTTGCAGTTGTAATTAGTCAAGGATCTCTAGATGAAATTAATCTGGATGTAGATCAGGACCTAAAGTAAATGACTGGTATCCTTATGAAAGAAGAAAAATACAGGGAGAAGATCGTGATGTTACTGGAGTTCGAAAATTGGGCTTACACTGCCACAAGCCAAGATATTCCTGGGGCCACCAGAAGCTGGAGGAAGTAAGTAAGGATTCTTTCTGAGAACCGTTGGAAGAGGCATGGCCCAGATGACACCATGATTTCAGACTTCTAGCCTCCAGAACTGTGAAAAAATAAATTTCTATTGTTTTAAGCCACCCTATGTAGGGTTTTGCTTCAGCATTCCTAGGATATTAATACCATACCTTATTTACAATGGCATCCCACACAATATGTTTCTCACCAATGGGCTCATTTTACATCAAAATACTGCAACAATGGACTCACATCCAGAGAATCCACTATTAGTACCATTGTGTAACTGCAACCAGAAGCAGTTGATGCAAAATAATAGTAGAGTGGCCTGCTGATGACCTAATTACATAACTTATAAGAGGTGCTGTCCTTCAAGATATGGCATATGCTTTAAACTGATAACCAATATGTGATGTTTTTACCATGACCAGAAAATAGGAATCATAGAACTAAGTGGTAGATTCGGTAGTGGCTCCCTAATAGCCCACACACAGAATTTCTGCCATCCCCTCATAATATTGCTCTCTGCTGTTTTACAGGCCTTCATTCCCAGGAGAGAAATGGTTCCACTGAAGGATACAAGAGTTCAGTTGAACTAAAAGTGGAAATGCCATCCAGATGTTTCAGGCTTCTCGTGTCACCAAATCAAATGGCGAAAGAGTAGTTAATTATCAAAAGAAATTGTGTTGTCATCATACAGTAAGAACAAGGAAGACTGTGTTTGGAAACTTGAGGATTTCCTAATCCTTCTGTTATTGCTTCCATTCCAATAATAAAAGCTAAAAGAAGATAACAGCAAGCCAAGAAAATCATTATTAGTGATTCAGACACTTCAGGAATGGAAGTTTAGAATTTAACCAGAAGATAGGCTAGCTCAGAGCAAATTAAATAAATAAATAAACAAACAAATAAATAAAATGTTAGTAGAACAAGAAATTTTTAAGTATCAACACAACCTTGTGACAAGTTACAGAAATGAAGACCTAGCAACTACAAATATTTTTCTTCCTTATTTTTAGGTAGATATATTTATGTATGTTGACTAATTTTACTCCCTCTTTCCTTCCCCATTTCTTTATTAAAAGAGGGCTTATGACAGGTAACTTTATAGTTTAATTTGTAAAATAATGAATATTCAGGAGGAATTGTTCAATGAATTAGATGAAGAAATTGCATCATTGTTTATTAAAAAAATATGTGCCTTATGTCAAACTGAAATAGAACATTGTGTAGAAATTAAATATGGGTAAAAAGAATGATGAGAATGTGTGCTGAACATCCAAAAAAGTGGACAATGTCCATTATTGATTTCCTTGCTCTCAGCCCCTATCTCTACCCTCCTTTACTCTGTGAGGTGTGATAGAAAGCTTGGAAGCTGAAAATGACATTTTCTTGTCTCATTTGTAAACTGGACTCCAACTAGATTCTGCCAGTGGGAGGCCACATGGAAGGAGAAACAGGGGAGAGGTGAATCTGTCTCCAGTTATTAGCACCGTCGTTGGCAGCAGGAGCAGCATCTACAGCACAGCAGTGATGACAGTACTAGAGGAAGTCCCAGCCCTGATTGAGAAAACAGGGTTCCCGGAAATCTTCAGCAAATTTGGAACCAATGGCCATAGAAAGGCTGTAACGTGAAAGCAGTATGCAGAGACACATGGATTACAGCCACTAACAGTAGCTGCTTCCAGTCCCTGGGTATCATCTTGATTTGTGTTTTCTGCTTCAGTTTCTTTTCCTCTGTCTTGCTCTTTTCTTTTTTAATTCATTTTTATTGTTAGACTTATTGGGGTGACATCTGTTAGCAAGGATTACATAGGTTTCAGGCATACAATTCTACAGTGCATTGTCAATTTGATGTATTGTCTTGCTCTTTGCGTGTGTATAAATTCTCTATATTAAATTCCCTTTCTTGGAAATTCCTAGAGAGGTTTCTGTTTTCCCGATTAAACTGATTAATACACCACTGTAGCTTCTGGGAACCTGCCAGCCCACTTGGATGTAACTTTAAACATTAAAAGTTACACATCCTGTCCTTTGATAGATGACGGGCTAAAGACGCTGTGGTACATGTACACAATAAACTATTACTCAGCTATAAGAAAAGATAAAATGGGGCCATTTATGACAACATGGATGGACCTTGAGACCATCATGCAAAGCAAGATAAGACAGATAGATAAAAACAAGAACTAGATGACTTCAGTCATGTATGGAACACCAAGCTGAAAGCAACAAAGAAACACAAACTCAGGGACACAATCAATAGTTTAGTGGTTAGTAGTTATCTGAGGGTATGGGGGCTGGGGGGTGGGAGAGAAGGGACAGGGTCTCAAATATATAGTGATGGAAAGAGAACTGACTCTGGGTGATGAACACATAACATAACACATAGATGATGTTTTATAGAATTGTACACCTGGTACCTATGTAACTTTTACTAACCGATGTCACCCCAATAAATTTAACAATAAAAAAGGAAAAAAATTTACACATCCTACTTTTCACAGACAAGTTGTTACTGATTTTGAGTGTCTAGACTTGTGGAAAATGCCAGAGGATTAGGTTATTATGTCCCAGGTCTCTCTCTGTGAGAAAGTAACATTATCTATACCAAGTGTGCCCAGGACTTTTCCTGGACCTTCACTCCTTCTTGATTTCAAAACCTTATTTTACTTAAATTTACTTCATTTTCAATAATTATTTTTCCTAAATTCAAAAGTGATCAGTACAAATTATAGTAAAAACCAAAAAGAAAAAATACCCTCAATACTAATAATCCTCAAGATTTCCGTGATGACACATTTAGGTAGCCACCTATGTATCTCGGCATCTGGAGTAGGTCATACGAATATGGACACTGGAGTCAGCCAGACCTCAGTTTTAACCCTAGCTACATGGTCTTGAGCAAATTAACTTCTCTAAACCTCATTACACTATCTTTATAATAGAATTAATAAATGTACCTACCTCATAAAGAAAGTAATACATTAAAAAATTAGCACAGTGCCTGGCATGTGTCATTAAATATTTTTCAACATTTTTATGCCTGTATAACTATCCCACCCCACTGTATAATATCAAGACACCCATTGCTGAACATTTAGTTTGTTTATATTTTTTTATTAAATTAAGCACTGTTGGGATAATACTGTTACATTTCTGCATACAAAAATTAATTATTTTCTTAGGATAAATACCTGTTTAATTAATTATTATTCCTTCCAGGAAGTTGTGAGTCCTAAAGATTTACTATGTGTAAAGCACCTAATTGCTCAAACATACCAGACAATACGTGTTAATCATGCATTTTTCCACCATCCTTCAGTGGAACTAAAATTTAGACTAATTTTTTAAGTACTCATAGATAGTCTATTTTCCAAGCTTTTTGATGTCCAGAAATGACTTTCTTATAACCTTTCCACCTGAAGGGCACCTCGATTCAGTAACATTTTTTCAGTTTACAGACTTTCCTATGCCCTCCATATTCTGTGGATATACTTCATTGTTTCCAGTATTTTGAGCAGTATTTAATATATCTAATCCAGCCAATATTTTTAACTCTCTTTTTACTAATCTGCTTTGTTTCTGGTAGATTAATGTATGAAGGTCAAAAACAGACCATTTGCAAAAAACAAAAAGGGGGGAGAAATACAAAGTTCATAAAACAAATGAGAAAATGTTCCCTTTTGCTAGTAAGCACAAAAAAATGCAAATTAAAACAGTGTATCATTCTTTTGCCCAGCCAGTTAGCAAATATTAAAACAAAATTACACAATTTTGTGGCAAATATTTGGAGGCATTGACACTCTCGTTTCCACTGGTGGGAATGCAAATTGGTATACCTCTCCTACAGTATACTTTGACAATTTTCTTGTTTATCCTTTAACCATAGAAAACTACTTTTAGCTATTTATACTAAAGAAATAACTAAGGATCTGTAAAAAATGCTTTAGGTATAATGATATTTACCATAGATTCATTACAATATAAAATTTTAAAACCTCATAAACATCTAACAAAATAAATAAATTTAATACATTAATGATAATACAGCTATTCACAAGAGTGCTATGGAATCATTCAAATGTAGTAAAGTAAGTATACTATTGTGAATAGATGTCTCAGTTATATTGTGAAGTGAAAAAAAGCAGTTTCCAAAGCAAATGTTTGGTATGATCCCCTTTCTGTTAGGAAAGGAGAACATCTTCTTCTGGTGGAATAGATTCCAAAAAGGTAAAAATAATTCTCTTGGGTAAAACTGGGAGATTTTTGTTCATTTGTTTTGGATGTTCTCATTTTTCTAAAGTTAAATTACATGACTTACATAATTAAAAAATATTAAAATGGCTATCATAGTGAGTTATACCATTCATAATTTGCACATAGCAAGATTCTTTCACTTTTAATATAGCTTCAGTTTACCTGTAAGACTTTATTTCCTATGGAAAACACATGCTTTTAAAACAAAACAGAGTGCCATTAATTATTTCAAACCTGTGAGCACTATATACTTAACAATTCATATGTTCATGCATCTCCATAGAACTGAAATGTCCATAAATCTATGTTGAGTGACGTGTTCAAAAGAGGAAAGAGGTGAAGTAGCCCCATTCTGTTCTCATGACAAACATAATCGTGCTAGCAATAGCGGACATTATCTAGTTGCATTTGCTACACAATACCTTCATGTCACAAATTAAAATCATTTTCTCAAAAAACAATCTCAGGGTAGTTTTCATTGCAATTTCACGAAGACAATTTATCCAAATCACTTTTGGGAGAAAGGGATATTAAAATAAACAAAACAAGAGCAGAGGGAAGATTTTTAAAAATGAAAAATTATACCACGCAATAGAGGAAAACAAGGCCAAAAAGTCAGTATTGGACAAAACTCTGTTTATCTTCTGACAGGATCTAAGTTTTGTAAAGTATTTCTCTAGGTTAGAACTTCAGATCAAATCACATTTTTAAATCAGTGTTGTTATACAGGACAGGATTCCATCTAAGATGAGGACAACTGTCCTTCCTGATACAGCCCCCATGTTTCACAGGAAGACAGAAAAGATACTAGCAGCACATTATCACAAACATCCTTAATTTGAACAATCAAACTTAGGGTAAGGACAGACACAATTCTCTTGAAGCTCACAAACACTCCTACAAAACATATCTAAATATAAAATAAAAAAATTAAAACCCACAAAAGAAAAGAACATAAGAGCAGTTTTGAATATCTCCTCCCCAGCACTAAATTTTAGAATATACTAGTGCAAACTTTTTAGAATACATTATTGTGTCCCAAGGTTCTATATCTAGCCTAGTCATTCTTTAAGCAATGCCACTCTCACCAATATTATTTATCTTTGTTCTGAAGGTTTCAGTTGATGTGAGAATATAAGGGATATAGGCAGAACCATAAAAATAACCATACAAGCTGAAACTTTGCAAAGTGGTCTTTGATCCATGACCTATAAAATTTTTTTTCAAGACATGAAAACTCACTATCAGTTATAAATTCATATGGAAGTAAAAAATAATAAAACTAATATTTATTAGATACACTGTAATTTAAAATATTAGAAGCATTGAGAATTAAAATATCTTACTGCTTTGTAAAAACCTTACCAAGTTTCAACAGTGCTTCCTTCTCACGATATAACTTAATTACAGAGCAAGCATCTTCTCTATGCTTTGCACTTTTAATGCCATGAAAATGTGAAGCTTTTTTCTCTATGTCAACTCTTCTAGGATATCTTCATCCTTTCTATGACAACCAGTTTCTTCATTTATGTCCGTTAGTTGGCCTTCACTAACTTCGTCTGGATGGACATTTAGAATCACTGCAATAGCAGCGGTGTCTACATGTCCATGGTCAGTTATTTCTTCTCTACCATTTTTATTCGATTCACATTTTACTTCCAGTGTTATCACTTTCTGTGTCTTTGCTACACTTCCATCCTTATTGATGAACAAGGGCCACTTCTGTCTTTCAATTATTCATTCTTGTACATCTTTTCCTGGGAGACAAGGAGACAGCACAACTATACGTATGTTCTGCTGTCTGTGCGTGAACTAACAAGGGCACAGTGACAAATCACCAACAGACTGTGAAAGAAGTGAAATGATTGGCCACCGGTCATGACGTGAATGTTATCAGGTAGTGATATGTGGCCCGAAGAGCTAGCAGAAAATGTGTACTTTCTTCAAGTTCAGTTAATATTTCATAGTAACTGAAATTTGAACTGTATTGTTTAGGGACTGGTGTTATTTAACCAAAACCACAGTAACCTAAATTTATGCATTTGAAGCCATGCAAAGGAAGATCTTCCTAAACATTGGGAATTTCTTAGGTATGACCATGTGCCAATATTATGATTTGAAATCACAAAAGTGAATTGAAAATTTATAAGAACTATGAGAAATTTAACAAGATGCAAGATCACAAGATACTTTTACAAAACTCAATAGCAGTCCTATATTGTAACAACCACTTTTAAAATGTAAGAGTAAGTGATCATTTTCACAATAGCAGCAAAATATGAAATGTGTAGAATACCAGATATTGTAAGCCCGCTCACTGGCATCCATTTCTATGCCCTCTAGCTTGCCTTCCTGCATTAAAGAGGCTAAAAGCCTTAAAACGACAGGTCGCAGCCTCGGCTATAGGTAAACTTTGATAGGTGGCCTGCTTTCCTCTAAGCAGAATTATATCAACTTAGAGGAGAAAGTAAACAACAGGAAGCAGCATCTACAGGCAGAAAAACCAGATACCCTGGCAAGCTTGGTGGCTGAGAAATTTTGTTCCCCCAGAGGCTCTGTGGCAGGGTTTCAGGCACCCGTGCCATTGGAGGTGCTGACAGCAGTGACACCCTGGCAGCGTGCTTCTGCAAAACCGGCCCCTGCGTGTGTCGGCAGTGTCCACCTGGATACTTCCTTCCTGCGTATTTGGCACCTCAGCCTGGTTCTCCAGTTTCCCAGAGGTTCCGTAAACTGCTCCGTCCTTCTCTTTTTTCAATAAACAACCCTCTTTCTGCTGTCACTTGCTAGAGGATTATGCTGTCCCTAAGAACCTTGACCCATACACTTGGGGAATACGTTTACCATTAAATATATAGGGTCCATACTATAAAACTTTACTGAGGTTTATGAAAATGAAGACTTGAATAAATGGAAACTGCATTAGATTTCGCTCACTCTGTAACCAATTACCTCCAGGTTAGCCCCTCAGACTGATACCTGTTTCCTAGCTCACAGTTCTATAGAATGTGGGCGTGCCTGGGGCCCCAGCTCAGGATCTCACAAGGCCAAAATCAAGGCTTGAGAAGGATGTGTTAGCATCTGTATCTCAGAGCCCTCTTCCAGGTTTATTTATGTTGATGGCAGAATTTAGTTTTTAGTTTGTTGTTTGTCAGGGAATCCTCTCAGCTCCCTGGTTATTGCCACATGGCCCTAATCTTGGGAATTATATCGCATAATGTACGCAGGTCATGCTCCGTACAGAACCCTGCCTAACACAGAAACCATGCCCTGGGAGTCTTAATAACCCTAAATTATTTCATGAGGATAATGCAATTTTATCATAATCCTACCAGACTGTTTAGGTGGAACTTTAAAACACATGAATTTTCAAATAAAAAATAAAAAGCAGACAAACACATGCAATCATTTTCAAAAAAGGAAAAATTTACTGAATTTTACAGAACCAGTCATAAAATTATACCATTTGTAATTACTTGAAATTTTCTATTTCAAAGTCATTATAACTGAGAGTGCTACATTGAAACAGGAATGAGGGCAACAGATCATTGGAACCACAGGACAAAATATATGTTTTGGAAAGACTAGAAAGAGTAAAAATAGATCCAAATACTTATAGGTGGTTAGGTATGATGAAGGGTTTATGTCTAATCTGCAAGATAAGAATAGATTACTCATTAAATAATATTGGTAAAACTGCATACATATTTGTGTAAAAATAATATTGTATGCCTACTTTATACGCCACAGAAAAATCAATTCCAGCTAGATTCTAAATATAATTCAGAAAATCAAACTATAAAAATACAAGAGGGAAAATAGATGACTGTCTCATTCTTAGCGAAGGAGGAAAAATACAGAAAAGTACATATGTTTGATGACAAACACAGACCTCCTGTCCACCAAATCACCACTGAACAGGCTAACAACAAAAGGTTGCAAGTTTGGTCAGACAGGCCTTAATAGTTCTTTGAAGATAATAAGGAAAAGCAAAACACTCCACTGGACAAAACCAGACAATTTATTAAGGAAAAACTTAAATTGCCAAGTAGTTTTTGGAAAATGCTCAGTTTAACTATTAATCAAACCAAGGCAGTTAGTTAAGTAACAATGAGCTACCTTTATTTTGCCTGTTGCCTTGCAAATGCAGTGAATTTAAAACATATTGATTGGTGAAGACATCCAGAAACTAACTTTCTTATTCACTGCCCATGAGCGTACAAGCTGGGACGTTTGTGAAAACAATGCAGTATGGCTAAAGGCTTTAAAAAATATGTATACTTTGTGTCTTAGAAGTCCTATTTATTATTATTTGGAGCATGTTATATTTATTTATTTAGCAGACATTTATATTCGTGTATACAACTTGCCAGACTGTTCTAAGGACTTTGCAAATATTGACCCATTTGCTTCTCACAACACCCTGATGAGATAGGAATCATTCTACTTATCCCCATTTTATGAATGAGGTAAGTCAGGCACGGTGAGCTTAAATAACTCACTCAACGTGGTCACTCACACAACCACTGAGGGGAAGAGTCAGGATTTGAACCCAGGCAGCCTGCTCCGCAAACCAAGCTTCTAATCTCGGTGCTATACAGCCTCTCATGCAATCTATTGAATTCAAAATGAATATTCTCAAAAGTTGTCCCACCAGAATTGTCCCATCAGTACTCAGATCTTTATAAGGCCCTCTTCCCAATATTCCCCTTCAGTTAGTACCAGACTTCTCTGCTCCCTCACAGGGCAAGTAAAAAGTTGTCTACATACATTGTCTCCTCTTCTTCACCTCCTATTTCTTCCTCAACTCATTCCAACCTGGCTTTCACACCATTACTTTAATGAAAAGATCTTCAAACTCACCAGTGACCTCTGAGGCAAAATCTGCGAGTCACTTCTAAGGTCTTCCCTCCTTTGATGTCTCAGAGACATTCAACAAAGCTGACCTTCACGTCTTCCTTACTGTACTTTTCATTTCGACTTCCACGGCCCTATGCTGGCCTCATCTCCTTCCTACTATTCTAGCAACTTCCTTGTCATCTTGCTTGCTGTTCCTTCTCCTTCAGCCCATTTTTCTCCCAACACCCTTTCCTTTGATGATTTTAACCAGCCTTTTGCTTTAAATGTCATCTATGTGCTAACCACTCCCAAATTTATTCTCCATCCCAAACCTTTCCTCTGAGCCCCAAACTCACTTGTTCAACTATATGTTTGGCATCTGTAATGATTAATTTTATGTGTCAACTTGACTAGGCTAAGGGATGCCCAGATAGCTGGTAAAACATTATTTCTGTGTGTGTCCATGAGGGTTTTTCAGGAATAGATGAGCATTTGAGTTGGTGAACTGAGTAAAGCAAATGACCCTCTCCAATGGGGGTGGGCAGCATCCAATTCAATGAGGGCCTGAATAGAATAAAAAGGCAAATTCTCTCCTTATAGTTGAGCTGAGACATCCATCTTCCCCTGCCCTTGGACACGGGAGCTTCTGATTCTTCAGCTTTCAGACTCAGATCAGGACTTACACCAACAGCAGCCCCGTTCTCAGACCTCTGCCCTCACCCTAAATCATACAGCTTTCCTCATTCTCCAACTTGCCCACAGCAGATTGTGGGACTTCTGGACTTCCAGAACCACCGGAGTTAATGAGTTAATCCTTATAATAAATCATATGGGGGCAGGAGGCTGTCCCAAAAGTATCCAGCCTTGTAATATGAAAAATAGAAACATTTATGGATGGATTTTGTTCCATACAGCATATATATATATATCATATTGGTTCTGTTTGTCTGGAGAACTCTGAATAATAACGGCATCAAAACTAACTTGTTAAAAACGAAACTCCTGAATCCATCCCACACCCCAACACTGCTGCCTATTTCCAAATCTTTTAGCTCATCACAGTAAATGGCACCAATTTGCACCCCATTGTTCAAGGTTTGAAGTTAGTTGGGGATTGATTCTCAGCTCACTCCCTCCATTAAACCACTATGTCCTGATCATTTACCTTTTAAAAATATTTTTTTAATCATTCACTTACCTTCATCTTCACTGTCACCCCTCCAGCCCAAGTCACCACCATATATCTCCTGGACTATGGAGATAAGTTCCTAACTATTCTCCCTCTGCCATGCTTGGCCCTAGAGACACGGTGTCTACATAACAACTAAAGTGGTCTGACAACGTCAGTCATCTGCTTAGAATGCATCAGTGGCTGCTGGCACCCAGAATACAACCCAACCTTTAATACCGGACCCTGCAGATCTATCTAGTCCTTTCTGGCGTCAACAATCTCATCCCAGCGTCCACTCCCTCTCTAACACAGCTTTCCTTAGACATGATAAGCTGTCCAGACTTTCACATGCTATTTACTTCAGATGCATCTCTCCCAGCTCTTCTCACTGTTAACCTCCGAATTTATGTCATTCCTAAGAATAGTCTTCCCTGACTACCCCAATCTAAATAAAGTTTTTAAAAACTCTATTGTTTGTCTTCATAGTATTCCTCAGTTTGTAAAATTACCTCTTGCAATAAAGACACTGACAGCTTTCTCCTTATTGTCATATAACTGACATATAACAAACATTGTTAAGCTTAAGATGTACAACATGTTGGTTTGAAACAATTACACTTGTATATTACTATGTGAGTACCACCATCCTGCTAGCTAACACCTTTACCACATCATATAATTATCATTTCTTTTCTGTGGTTGAGAACAATTAATATCTAGTCTTTTAGCAACTTTGAAATTTGTAATACAGTATTGTTGACTATAATCACTGTACTATGCATTAGATCTCCATAAGTTATTTATCTACTAGTTGCAGGTTTGTACCCTTAAACTACATCTTCCCAATTTCCTCACCCCACAACCCCTGGTAACCACCATTCTACTCTCTGTGTTTATGAGTTTGGCCTTTTTAAATTCTACATGTATATGACATTGTACAGTATTTATTTTTCTCTGACTTACTTCACTTAGTATAATGCCTTCAAGCTCCATCTATGGTGTCACAAATGGCAGGATTTTCTTCTTTCTCGTGGTTAAATAGTATCGTGTGTGTGTGTGTGTG
>PVJL010010198.1:0-51159 GCA_004026885.1 Lyroderma lyra | reverse complement strand
CCCCCCGAGGTGACGCCTCCCCCACCCCGACCCCCCGAGGTGACGGGCCCCTGCTCCTGCTCCGCGGGCCGCCGCGCCTTGAGGGCTCAAAAACAGAGCCGATAATCGGGGTCATTTGGTGGTTTCGCCTGGGCTCCCTCTGGAAAACAGTCTTAAAGGGAACAAAAGCCACAGCAAAGTTTTTGCCAAAGGACACTGAGCCACCACTACCTACTTCATGTAGAATTATCTTCAGTGTCAATGGCACTCAAAGCATCCAAGAACAACACAGTATTAACGCCTCCCAGTTGTGACTCTCCGGGCGTGAGGTGCTGTCCCCCCTGATGTACAGCGGACGTCTGGGACCAGGGCTCAGTCGTTAGGCGCCAGGAACAGAATGAAGCTGACCCTCCCCGATTCCGGACTCACATGGAGCCCACTGAGAGTCAGCGTATGTCCCCTGACAGCACTCACTGCGCCACCACCTCCACCAGGGCTCTGTCTCATCTCGATGCTGCCTGGCACCTGGCCTGGGGAGGTGTCTGATTCCAGGGACAGGGTGGGTAACACGACCAGCGATGACATCAGCTCTCATGACACATCACCTGCACCGGTGCAGCAGCCACCGTAGACCCTGGTCTTATGAGGACGCCTGGTACCACGTGACATGGAGACCTTCTGCCTGGTGTCCACGTGATGGGGGTGGGGAGCAGCCCACACCTGCAGAGTCCCCTGTTCACCATACTACCAATCTCCCAGCTCCCCTTCGATGCTAGCGTGCTCCTCGCCATGGTAGCAACAGGCACGAGCTCCCAGTTGACATCCATCAGACCCAGGAAGTCCCCCTTAGGCTCCGCAGCCTCCTCCACATGGCCACCCAATGGGGCTTGGACGACAGTAGGTCGATCAGTTTTTCTCCAGGGAATGTCACACATCCCCTACATCCCCATGCCATGCCAAGGATGTGCAATGCAGAGCTCTGGGATCTCAGTTCTGACCTGGAAGGTCAGGGTGTTAAGTCCCCTCACACTAGCTCAAAGCAAAAGGTCGGAGGGCGAGGATACACAGAGGCTAGAAATGGAGCCAGAACGTCCTAGGACTCAACGCCATTTTTCAGCCCCTCAGCCTCCTTTCCCATCTCACCTTTTTTATTGCTCCCTTCCTTCCTTCTCCATCATCTCCTCCTCCTCCCCTCCTCTCTCCACCCTTGCTCCCCCATTTTGTGTCTGCCCCCCATTGGCCTCGTTACCCTCAGCTCCGTAACTTTACTGCTCCCTCAGAAATGGCCCTGAGTTGGCGTCTGTCTGCCCCAGTCCCACCTCAGGGCCTCGCCCTTCCCCACATCTGGAGCCACGTCGGTCACATTCCTATGAGATAATCTGGTTGGCTCAGTCTCACCCCTGCTCATGAGCAAGCCTGCTGATTGGCTGCTCTTGGTCAGGTGCCCAACTCACATTCAATCAGTTGTGGCGAGGGTGACGGGAAGGGAATGGAGTCATGTGATACACAACATGGCCACCTACAGCAGGAGGGCTCAGTCCACGTTGCTTTGCCTTAGAAGAGGGTGGAGGCAGAGTGGGCAAGCCCCACACATAACTGAGGACTATGTCCCAGAAAAGGGAAGTGACTTGGGGAGAGAGGTCAAATGGCATCACAAAAACAGAACAAGACTTGGAGTTAGACACCAAGGTTCCCCTCCTGGCTTCACCCTTTAGACAAGTCATTTATCTTCCGTAAGTCTTAATTTCCCCACCTGTTAAATGGAGAAAATTTAGTCTGCCCTAACCATCTCTCTGCTATGCTCTGTGAATCAAATTAGATTATGGATTAGAACGTGTTCTATTAGCTATAAAGTACTATATAAATATATTTATATGTGTGTGTGTGTGTGTGTGTGTGTGTATTCATATGATCATCATCACAATAAGGATGATGATGATGCTCTCTCTCTCTCTCTATATATATATATATATAGAGAGAGAGAGAGAGAGAGCATCATCATTATTGTCTAAGGTCACCTAGCTACTTATAAAAATGATTTTATCCAACTTGACTTGGCTAATTTGTACGTCACTCACGTTCGGGGTGCTAACTTGATTTACCAAGAATTCTACCAAAACAGAATAGTTAGTCTTTACAAAATGGGCCCTGGGATAGAGTGGCTAAGCTTAAATTCTGAGCTTCAGAAGATGAGTTTTCCAAGAGGAGAAGGAAGAGAAAGGTTCTTCTTCAAGGTCCAAGTGCACAGCAGGTCCTTATGACGTGGCCTCTCAATCCTCGTAGCTCCTTGCTTCACAGTTAACATGTGGATACTTTGGGCAGTTCGGCTCCATCCCACCGGCTTCCCCTGCCACCAGCAGGCTTGCAAGGAGCATCCTCACTGCCTCCCTCCCCTCCTCTCCCCTGGGTTTTGCTTCCCCACCTCCTTCCTCTTGGCCCTTCCTAGGACCATCAATACTTAATGCTTTGTGCTGTCACACTCAGAGCTGTGAAGGATCCAATTGTGTGGTTGATCTATAATGTGAGGTTAATGCCTAATTAGGTCACTTAACATTTCTTTTGTGGATAATTCATGCTAGGTCATTAACAAAAGCCAGGGCACACAGAGGGGCATGTTCATCACCATAAATCAGAGGCCTGAAAACATCATAGAAAGGAGGAAATGCATGTATTATTCGGGTCAAACAAAGAGCCAGATCTACATAAGGCTCCTCAATGCTCTTCTGACACTCAGGTCAAGGGACCAAGTGCAAGGCTGGAGGGATATTTGCTAATAGCAGAAATGAGCTGCCTGGGGCCTAGCAAGAATTACATTTCCTGGTCCACATATGGCTACACATCTCATTGTTGAACTTACAACTCCCCAGATGGAACAGACCCCTTTGATTACCAAATAATGCATACCCACCACAACAATAAAATCTACCATTTATAGGGCATGTACAATGTGTCAAGCTATATGTGCACGACTGTTTGTGTGTATATTCTATATATCAGTCAGCTCTTGCTGCATAACAAACTACCCCCAAGCTCAGTGGCTTTGCACGTGTCTGTCTTAGCTGACTGGGGCTGCTATTTCTAGGCCAGGTTCATCTGAACTCACTGGGTCCTCTCATACTCCTGTTTAGCTGGTGGGCTGGCTAAGGGCAATTCCTACAGTATGACCTCACTCACACATCTGGCTCGTAACTGGTTGTTAGTTAGGGTGACGTATGTGGCTGGGCCATGTGTCTCTCACAGTGAAGTCAGGGTTCGAAAAGATAGATTAGAAGCATGTAAGATCTCCTGAGACCAACTCTCAGAGCTGGCCGACTGGTGCATCAGCAGCACTTTCTTGGTCCTGCATCATACGCCCAGCTTAGATTCAGGGGCGGCGCCATTAACTCCACTTCTAGGAGGAAGGAGCTACAAAATCACTGCAGAAGGTACAGAAGAGGTGAAGAACTGCAGTCATTTCTGCAGTTATTTCACCACAATCCATTTTCCCCCTATAACAAGCCATTTATCCAGTTTTCCAACAACTATTTATTGAGCACCTGCTTTGTGCCAGATGCTATTCAAGGTGCTAAGGACACAAGTAGTGAACGAGAGAAAGTCCCTATGCATGCAGAGCTCACTTTCTATGGAGGATAAGAGACAAAGAGTAAACAAGTGAATAAACACTATATATAAAGTACTTTCAGAGGATATTAAGTGCTATGATGAAAACATAACAGAGTGACTGCCTACTTAGGTGGCTAGAGGCCCTCAGAGAACATCTTTCTGAGATGACATTTGACCTGAAACCTGAATAATGAAAGGAACCAGTTGTGCAGAGCTAGGAACTGAACATTCTAGCAGGAGGAAGAGCAAGTGCAAAGGTCCGGACGCAGGACTGCCTCAAGGAATAGAAAGCAGGTCATTGTGGCTGGAGCTCAGTAAGAGGAGCAGAGCACTTACCCCAGAGGTCAGCTGAAATTTGGAGGAAAATATGAATATTTTTGAGGAAAATAAAATTCAAAGAGGTGAAGTGACTTACCCAAGGAAGTCATGAAAATAAATAGCAAGAGGCAGAGCCAGGATTTGAACCTGGGGCCATCTGAATACAAAGCCCACACACCTTCCACTGTCCCATCCTGCCTCCTGGGGTAAGTGCCATGCTGCAAGTTGTTCACGTAGGCGAACAGGACCTCAGCCATCAGAGAGTTTAATGCGAGAGTCCCTCATGGAATTTGCTGACAGCCAAGCTCCAGCTCAGTCTGAGCTAACCTCAGCTCACCTTTAATGGACTCTGCCCCACGCTGCTAGCCCGGCAGCTGACAGACACGGAGCCTCCTGGCCAGTTGGCCAATGGTAGCATCCCCAGCTGACTGCCCAGGGGTAACCACTTCCCCTGGGCTCCATGATGGCTCCATTCTTCCCTCCCATCTTGTGTCTTTCTCGGGGAGTGCCTCCCTGCTTCCTAATCATGCTCCAGCAGGAATTTCTAAGACCCTCATTGTTGAATCTGGGCCCGTAGCAGGAAAGGAAATACAAGACGCACAGCTATCTGCTGACGAGCCCCACTTCGAGCATTTGGTTGTCTTACTTGTTGGCCAGACCCATGCAAGGAGCTGCACTATTTAAAAGAAGACATTCATCGATGCCAAAGATTTTAATGGGGCCCCTCCTGTGTGTTGGGAACTGGTCTAGTCAGTGGCGATGAGCAGTCAGCTCGGCCCGCACGCATCACAGAAGGAACTACGTGACCCGTGAGGCGGTGACCAATGCTATGGGGAGAGTGAAGCCAAGTGAAGGAGAAGGATTTCTGGGAGCGGGGAGGGTGGTCAGGGAAGACCTCCCTGATCAGATGCTACTTGAGTAGGAACTTGACCATGAGGATGAGAGCACTACAGCTGTTTGAGGAACAGTAAGAGTGTGCTCAAACTCTTCTGGAACCCGAAGGAGACCGGTGTGGTTGAAACAGAGCGTGCAAGGGGACAGTGGCCAGAAATGGGGTCAGGGAGGTCATGGGGACCAGACCTTGTACTGCCTAGCAGGCCACTGTAAAGGCCTTGGGGTAGGCAGGAGCCCCTGGAAGGTTCTGAGCAGAGGAGGGACATGAAGTGACTTATGTTTTTAAAGTGTCCCTCTGGCTGCTGTAGTAAGCAGAGACCAACGGGTTGGAGGCAGAGGACAGCTCAGACACCTTTGAGGAAGCTCTTGCATTTGCTCAGGTGAGGGACAATGGGGCTCATATTTGGAGGGAGCAGCGGACAAGTAAGCAAGAGAGGTAACGAACCAACCATTGCACAGTGGATGTTTCCATTGAAATGGTGGGAAGGGGCGTGTATCAGGCAGGGAAGGCTTCTTAAAAGAAGTGATACATTGGCTGCAACATGAAAGATGAGATCCAGTCAGTTCAACGACGATGAGGAGAAGGCCATCTCAAGCTGAAGGACGAGCAGGAACAAAGGTCCTGGGGCAGGAACGAGAAGGCACGGGTGGCCGTTTGGACGTTCATGCTCTCCTGTAATGTGCCGCCCTGTTTGCTGGCCTCTGAAATAAGTGACTCAGACACTTGATAGCGAGAGGCCCACCCTGGCTCCACCTGGCTCTCACCCCTGCCTTTTTTACTCCTCTGGGGGCCATTAGGAGGACCCAGAACTTCCCACCCAGTAAATGGATAATGAGGACAGAGCAGATGGGCCAGGTTGGCGTAAGAATAACGATGATGTGACCGTCACCTTGACCTGTCCAGAGTCGAGTGCCACTCACTGGAAAGGACCCGGGCAACCCTTCTTTGTCCCAAACCCCGGCCCCCGTGGGTGACCAGGCTGTTTTACTGCTCTAAGCAGGTGTGGGGGAGATGGCAGGATGCCCCTCAAAGGGGGAATCAAGATGAAGCACATAAGCTGGCCTTTTAAAAGCTTAGCAGGCCTTTCCAATTGGATCTCAAATGGACCACACTTGAGAAATTAAATAAACAGCATTTGTCAAGGGCTTTTGTGGGCTTCCAGCTGTATTTATTTATAGGTTGGTCTGTTATTTATGGGCGCTCGTGCTCCGTATAAAAGCTTTGTCGGGG
Organism: Lyroderma lyra; assembly: GCA_004026885.1. NCBI lineage: Eukaryota > Metazoa > Chordata > Mammalia > Chiroptera > Megadermatidae > Lyroderma > Lyroderma lyra. The sequence goes on along the minus strand of PVJL010010198.1, from coordinate 45,134 downwards.
AGAAGTGGTGGGGAGGAGGCAGAGTGCTCTAATGCTTACTGGGACACTTAAGGACCCGCTCCAAGGAGCTCAGACGGTGAGCGCTGGCTGCTTTTGTCCCCCAGGAGCTGGGTGCTGGAACACGGCGGGATGGCACTCCCGGAGACGCTGGCCCCCCGAGTCAGCGGTCCCCTCAGAGACCTTGGAGGGCCAGTTCGCAGGGAAAAGCTGGCACCCTGGGATTGGTCCCATCTTTGGCGCAGGGTGACCTCTGACTCAGCTGGGAAGACCCAACTGTTGCGTCTTGAGAAGAGGCATCGGCAGCTCCTCGCACGAGGCGAGTGCTCAGTACCTGTTGTCAAATGCACAGTGAATGAAACTGAAACCTTAGGGGGACCTCGAGATGTCACGTGGAATCGCTTTGAAAAACACAAAAAGGACAATATTACCTAGGGCCTTAAAAATGTCCATAATGTGCACTTGGTAGTCTTCGTCTAAAAATCCTCCCAAAGGAAAATCCCAGCATTAAGGAAAGAAGAGGTTAGGGGATGGGGGCAGGGGGGAGGCGGGGAAGAAGGGAAAACCTCGTGCAAGAAAAGACGCGCGTGGCGGTGCTCTTCGTAAGGTGAAGGGCTGGGGACAGGAGCCCGCCCGGAGGAGTTGGTGCCCGTGCGTTGGCGCAAATGGCGCAGGACCGTTTACGTCCAAATGCCGCAGGGAAATGCAGGGTGCAGTAGCACCATGGCAGCACTGGGAGGGTGGTGTGGGGTTTTCTTCTTTTGTTGTTTTTAACTCTCAGAGAAAAGGACTACAATGAAAACATTCAAAAATGTGAGCCGTGGTTATGTTTGGGCAGGAGAATGATGCGTAATTTTCAAAACTTCCTTCTAGTTTTCCAAGTTTTTGTTAAAAATTAGAAATTACTTGGATGATTAAAATATGATCATCCATTCATCGTTAAATAAATGATATTCTCCCATTTATTTTAAAGGCACCCAAGGAGAGCGAATCCACTAGGTATTTTGTCGTTGGTACTATCAGAAAAGCGTTGAAATGTCACAGACATTTATAATTGTTTTGTCATCGCGGAAGCAAAAGGAATGTCCCCAAAGAATTAAAATATCAAAACCACCAGTTCACCATTCGAGCTTCTCTGCAGTGCAATAAACAAAAATATTTGTTCCTTCCTGGTGTTTCTCTTTTCTCCCTTCCTCGACTACATGGCCCTCCTGGTCACACATTCTTTACACCCCTCTTCCAGGAATTGTGGTCTTTCTTTGTGCATTTGCCCTTTTTCTTGTGACTAAGTCCCTGAACCTCTCCTAATGGCCGTTGCTTGTCCACAGCCGTGGTCCCTTCTCCATGAGCCCAGACAGGATGACAGGGCACAGCAAGGAACCCTGGACGCAGAATCGTACGGACCTGGGTTCCAATCCTACTCGGCCACTTCTAGCGGCATGCCTTTGGGCAAGTCACTCAATTCCTTGGTACCGCCGTTTCCGAGCCTGGAAATGGCCAGGACGTGTCAATGAGAAGATGACAGCAATAACAACGTAAGGGTAGTCCAAGTAATGATCACTCGTGTTGACCCTCCAGTGCGCCGGGCGCTGTGCTAAAGGCTGTCGCCCAGGAAGCCATTTCCACCTCACCACAATGCGAGTGCTAGGTGCGAATTTCCCCGTTTTATAGATGAGAAGACACACAGACCCGTAAGTCACAGTGACCATGAGTGGGGTGCTCACCGTGTCGTTAGACCCTGGCCTCATTCCATCCTTACGCCTACTCCCTACTAGTCCACTGCCACACCCATGTTCTTGATAAGGAAACTGAGGCTCAGAGGGATAAATGGTTGGACCAAGCTCACCCAGCTCCCAGGTAGAGGCAGGACTCTCGTTTAACCCGCCCTGCCCCAAACCTCTAAGTTATACGGGCACTTGGGAGACACTTAGAACCGAGCAGTGTCTACTGGTACGTAACCTGTCGGATTCCTGCGGCCACACAGGCGTTACCATCTGCTCCGGCACCCAGAGAACAGAACCCAACAAAAAAGAGCACGATGACCTTGAGGAGAAGGAAGAGTGTCCATTGCCCCCACCCACGTAGGCCAGCCCTTCCCAGACCTCAGTGACCCCAGCTTCTGAAGATCACCCCCCCACACACACACACACACCCAAGCCAGGGGTCTGGTCACAGGGCAAAGCTTCGATGCAAAGCCAGCTCAAGGGACATGGCCCTTGCTCGTGGTCCTGTAATGGCTACTGTCTGCCCAGATGCGATCGATCCGTGTCCACGCCTACCCTTTCTGCACAGATCAGAGGTCCGAGAGACAAATAGCCCAGGAGGCAGGTGAAAGCTGGTACCCCCAAATCTTGTCTGGGGTAAAAAGCTTTCTTTATCCAGAACACACATAGTATCATCCCTGTCCTTTGAGGCATCAGCGAGGAAGCAAAGTGTGGGGTGTGGGGGATGCTACCTTGAAAAATGGACTCAACTGGGAGTGTGCCCAGGTGTCCCCTAGCCTCCCGCCACTCCTAAAGGGTAGGAGACGGTCCTAGAGGAAGGGCAGGGCTGTGGCAGGCCAGGCTACTGGGGGAGGAAAGGAACGTGCGGAGCCGCCGGAGACACATCTGTGAGCAATTTGAGTTTGAAAGGAGCGTGTTCGGGTGGGCATGGGGCGGGGGGAGGGGCTGGGCAGTTGGTTCCCATTAAGCCTGGGAGCTGGAGAATTCCCTGGACGGGAATCCGTGCGGGCCCCGGCCCCATCCAGGAGGCGAGGGCGCCGGAGTCCCTGCTGTGGCCTGAGCATCCCCCGCCTCCTGTGGCCACTGACGCACGGGACCCCAGTGCCTCCTCTGGGTCCCCACCCGCCCGCTTCTCCAAGGCCCCTAATTAAGTATTTACATGACAGACCCTGAAAGAGCGGTTACAGGCCAGTGGGTAATTAGTGACATTCTTAAAATACATTTTCAACCACACAAAATCATGTTTACACAATGTTAAGGAACTGGCTTCAGACCACAGAAGTGAAAAGAACTTTGCAAAGGCAGAAAACGTGCAGCCCTGCAGGGCCAAGGGCGTGGGTTCCCTCTGATGCTCGGGCCACGGCGGTGGCTTGGTCTCCTCGAAGCCTGAGATGGTCAGCGTCCCTGCCTGCTGGAACCTGAGGACCTGCTCTGTGCCAGGCACTGCCCTGGAGGTGGGAACACCAGATGGCCCACACGCTGGTCTCCTGACCTGAGGGGTTCACAACTGTCGATTGCTCTGTGGTCACTGCTGCAGTGCCACCTTCGTTCCTGCTACTCCTGGTAAGTCCTCGGACAAACTGGACGGGGTACGTCCTATGCGCCCCAAGAGGGAGGAGGAAGACAAGAAAAGGCCTGGTCTCCCTTGAGGAGTTCCCAGGTCTGGATGACCAGGGACCCTGTCTGTCTCCAGCACCTCCCTGCGGCCGCATCTCGGGGGACCCAGAGCTCCACACAGACCTTGATTTTTCCCAAGTTCACCGTCTTTGGGTGGCTTTGGGTGGGCGCATTATCACTGCCGTAAATTCTTCCACGTGTTGGCTTATTCATTCGCTTGTTCACAAACTGCTGATCCTGTTCTGTACCAGACACAGGACTGTGTGTGCAGAATTCAGAAAGAAACACGTAGGTCTGGCCCCGTGTCCCGGGCTCAGAGAGAAAAGCGTGGGGCCGTGATGTCGCGGCGCCCCCGGAGGGAGAGGGGGAGCTAAGCTCTGCCTGGAGGCAGCCCTGAGTGGGGCTGAGTCTTAAAGAACCATTAGCAGGTGGCCCGTGGTGACAAGGGAGGGGTCATCCAGGCCCTGGGCCGAGAATGAGCAAAGGCACAGAGGCAAGAAAGGGCGCAGTGCATGGAGGGACCTGGCGAGAGGTGAGCTGGACAGGTGGGCAGAGGCCAGGTCACGGGGGGCGACGAGCAGCACGTACATTCTCCAGGTGACGGGCCGGGCCCGGGAGCTGGGCCACAGAGTGGCACAAAGGGAAAGCAAAACGAATCCTGAGGTCCCAAATCAATGGGGGTGGGGGTGAGGCATCGCCACGAGGGCCGAAAAAGTCACTCACCTTCTGAACAGAGGAGGGTCCGGGCAAGACGGGGTGTCAGATGCGGACAGCCAAGGGCCACATCGCGAGTTTAAACAAGACTCCATGGAGGGTGAGATCGGGACTGTGCACCCAAGAGTCCGGACGGGGACGGAAGGAAAAGGAAACGGGGGTGGGGGGCTCCAAGTCCCTGCTCTGCCCATCCGGAAACCCGGGGCCTCGAGCGAGCCACTGGATGCTTTAGTCCTCAGTGGTCCCATCTGTAAATCGGGGTACTTAGCCCCTGCCACACAGACCTGAAATTATGACAGCGACTGTGACAAGATTCTGTCCGAGTCGGTAATGGCATTTGTACTAACTAGCCCTTGCCAGCCCCGTTCACCCAGAGGCCAGGCTGCTTTTACGTGTATCACCCGTTTCACCCCAGGCCACCCCATGTTACAGATGAGGAAAGGGAGGGCCACGGCAGGTAAGGAACTTGTCCAAGGACACGGACGTGCGCCTCGGGCCCGTCGGACTCCAGACCTCTCTGGCTCTTAGACAGCTCACGAGGCCCCCCTGAAACCCCCACGTGAGACTCAGGTCCCGCGCGGTGTCCGGCGTACACGGGCAGCGCCACGTGTCACCTGCTTCAGTTACTCTGTCTCCTTGACCAAACAGTTGAGCGCCGGTCTCCAGAGCAAACGTCAGCTCTTCACCGAGCCCCCCGCAAACCCCCGGCACACCCCCGGCACAGCCCCGGCCCACAATGCCGTGCCTACTTCTTCCATCCCCCCGAACCCTCTGCGCTGGCGAAGGTCCAGTTCAAACGCCGCCTCCTGCAGGAAAGCCGCCCAGAACCCCCCGGTGCCCCCTCGGAGCGGTCACAGCACCGGCGTCTGAGAGCCGCCGGCGGGCACTCCGCGCCACCGGCCTTCGCTGTCCTGGGGCTCCTGTACACGCCCGTGCTTTCACTTCCCTGCTTTGCTGCTGTCTCCCCAGGCCTGACATGGAGCAGAGGCTCCTTAAATGTCCCATTCCATTGCCCAGGAGTTGCTGCAGGTGCAGGACTGTTCTCATTGCTGCAAATGAGCCTGTGAACAAGACAGTCGAGGTCCCTGCCCTCAGAAGAGAGACCACGTCGTGACCACGTATATAAGGAAATCCCACATAGTAAGTGGAACCGAAAAGGAGATGAAGGAATGAAGGTGACATAGGGAGTGACTGGGGGGGGATACTTTCTCACACAGGGTGATGAGGAGGCCCCTCGGACGAGGTGGAATGTGAGCAGAAGCAGCCAGCAAAGGCGTCAGCCATGAAAACACCCCAGAAACGAAGAGGCTGGCCGAGGGGGAACGGCACGTGCAAGGGCCCTGAGGTGGGAACACCTACAGCTCTTGGAGGAAAAGAAAGGCCATCGCGGCTGCGCCAGGTGGGCCCGAGCCCGTGAGGTGGGTCAGAGAGCTAGGGGCAGGCCAGAGCCTGAGGGCAGGCCGTGGGGAGGGCCTGGGGCCCCACCTGCGCTGGGCCGGGGCGACAGCTCACCCCTCTGCAAGGCTCACGAGCCGCAGTCAGACGGGTGCGGGGTGCCTCGGCCCTATCTCTTGTGAGCATCACCAGCCTCTTCCCATCCTGTATCAATTACGCCATTGATTCCACCGCCCCGACTTCAAAGGGGAAAAAATGGCGGCGAATTTACAAAAGACAATAAAGCCAGTCCCTGGCCGGCTGAGCGCCCATAAACTTTTACCGGCCCCTCAACTGCCTCGAATACATCACTCCCTGCCTCGCCACCAAAGCAGTGCCTTTATCCACAGCCAGCACAATAAAAAAAAGAAAAGGAAAGACGAATCCCACACCATCTGGGAGAAAAATCCTGAAAATAATTTTGCCCCAATGAATCAAACTAATTCGGAATGATCCCGGCAATTCCTGAGGACGCCAGATTAGAATGGCCAAGGGCTCTTCATCGATGCTCAGGAAGCCCCGACCCTGGTCGCTCTCTCCCTGTGTGACCTGGGACAGGTCACTGTCTCTGCCAGTCTCAGTGTCCCCTATTCGAAATGATGGGGTTGGGTCATGGATAAGAGCCTCTCTGTTCTACATAGCTAGAAGTGGGGGAGTGCTGTTCAGGGATTCCCTGAGAACTGACTGGGTGACCTTGGTCGTGGGCAGGCACGTAGAGAAACAGCGTTCTCATGCACTGCAGGTGGCCTTACGAGTGAATTGGTGCAATTCTGTGGAAGACTTTTGGGGACTATGAATGAGGAACCTTTAAACGAGAGTACACACACTTGGGTCCAGGAAATGATCACACCAGAATCCACAGTCATCGTTCTCAATCGATCTCAACTGGGAGCAATTTTGCCCCCTCCCCCTCACAAGGGATGCTGGGAAATGTCTGGAGACCTGTTTGTTGCCACAATTGGGGGAGCGGGGTGCTACTTGCACCTTGCAGGTAGGGGCCAGGGATGCTGCCCCACCCCCTACAATGCCCAGGACGACCCCTTCACCCCCAGCCCCACCCAGCAATTCACACAATGAAGAATTACTGGGCCCAAAGTGACAAGGGCACCAAGGCTGAGGCTCTGGTTCAGATAAAAGGATATTCAAGTGTTTTTCAGGAGATCTCAGATAAACGTTTAAAGACGGAAAAACATAAAAAATACCTGAATGCAAAATAAAAGGGAATGAGATGAACAATGTGTGTGTCACCCTCATGAAGGGACTCCACGCGGTCAGACGAAGGTGAGCCGTTTGTGGTCAAGGGCGTGCCTGGGTTCAGACCTCGCCTCCACCACTTGTTCTGTGCAAGACCTTGGGCAACTCTCTTGACCTTCCTGCATCTCTGTTTGCTTGTCTGAAAAACAGGGATGAGAGGCCCCACTCCCTCGTGGGGCTGTTGGGGACCTCTAAGCATCACATGGAGAGGGCATGGGCGTCGTGGGTTCAGTTAATTCTGGGTCCCTATGGGCACGGGAGTTTGCAACCCCGGAAAACACAGAAAGCATGCTTGGTGAGACGCGCCGGCAGCCAGCTGAACAGCCACCCCTTTTTAGACCATGCCGTTGACATTTAACTAGAACGATGTGGCCAGAGCTCCAGTTAGGGCTCGATGTCACAGTTTCTGAGACGCCCTGTGTTGAGTGTTTCACATGCCCTGTCTCATTGCAACCTCAGACCGGCTCCATTTTACAGATGCAGAAACTGAGGCTGAGAGACAGAGGTTGGTAACCTGCCCGAGGCCCCTTGCCCATAGGGAGGTGGTACAGATGAGGTTGGAGTCAGGTCTGTCTGGGGCCCAGCTCTCAGTGCTCAGTTCTACAGGGGATGACATTCTTAAAAGGCCTCGCGTGACCCAGGTTTAAGTAGTGAACACTATTAGTTTACCTGGTCCTGTGGAATAGGGGACCGACCTGTCCCAGGAGTCTAAAACTGGCACACCCCGGTTTTAGCTCAGAAGCCCCACGTTCTGGAAACCTTCTCAGTGCTGGGCAAACCGGCATGGTGGGTCCCCCTCCTGGGAGTCAGAGCAGGCGTCCCTGCTCCGCTCAGGGCTCACGGGCCTGCCGAGGGGCAGCTTACCAAGCGTGTGGAAATCGAGCGTTCCAGGGCTGAGAACCGCCTACGGCAGGCAGGAGGAGAGCAGGAGCTGCGGCCAGTGCGTCCCAGAACCGGGTTCGGCCACAAACTCAGCACTTGGGGCTGGGGTCTCCTCTCACCCACCAAAAAATAGATGGGATTGTGTCCAATTTCTCCAAAAGTCACCTGTCTAGGATCCCAGTATCAAGCCCCCTACCCATCCATGCACAATACAGTGCTGGGGGTGGCTGCCTGGGCTACAATTCCTGCTCCGAAACTCCAGCTGTGTGTCCTTGGGAAGATCACCCACCTCTCTGAGCATCATCCGTAGAATGTGGATAATAATGGGAATTGGTTGCACAGTACACAGCTAGTATTTACAGGGAGGCTTTGACACCTCTGGGGTGTATTGTACATGTTGGTTAGTATCACAGTAACACCTATTTACAGAGGCACTTACTCCACACAGCGAGTATTAACTAAACGCAGGATAATCCACCCAAACTCCTCATAGCTCCCGCCTCTCTCTCGCGTGAAAAGGCCCAGATTCTAAATTCAAATGAATTAACGACCAATTCCTTCCGTTCTGAAGTTGAAACTAAAGACAGAAAGAGAGAGAGAGGGAGGGAGGGAGGGAGGAGAGAGGCAGGCAAAGAGAGAGGGAGCCGCGCTCTCTCAAGTACGCAAGCCAAGACACACAGGCCTGCTCTGCAGGGCCATAAATCCATCAGGGGGCGAGGGCTCTTCCCAGCTGGCATGGCGACCGTGTGGGGCTCTGCACAATATTCCTCCACAACTGGCTGTAATTACCAGCTGCATAATTATCGGGCCAACCCACTTCCCTCAAATGACTCTCCTGTCCACAGGCAGGAACGGCCGCTTGCTCGCTGCCTCCGCCCTCCCCGCCAGCCTCCCGGCCTCCTAGCTAACCCAACCTCGGGACGCCCCCCGCCCAGGAATGAACGGCCTTCCCCAGCTAAGTGTGCCCGTGCCTTCAATTGTTTTATGTGTTTTTGTCTCTATGAATTAGAAGCCGTTAAGAGAAGGCCGCCCAGGGAAACCAAGCACAAAATATATTTGGTCACAGATGGATGGGAAAGGTTTCTTGTTGCTTTATTGTTTTTTCTCCCTAAGAGACTGAACATGAACTTTTTTTTTTTTAATTGCTGATATATTTGGAGTCAGGATCTTGGAGCCCAAATGGTGTAAGGAGCACATCCTCCTGGGTGTGGAGGAGATGTCCCCTCTGTAAACATCCCTGCTCAGACAGCTGGGTTTGGCCCAGAACCTGCCCCCCCACACACGCACATGGCCAAGGGGAACGTCTGGAAGCATGACATGTGGGCTGTGCAGATCCTGGCGCAAGAATGAGAAGTTCCCGGGGCAGGGGCTGCAGCTGTGTCAGCCTCTTTCCAGGTCCCCAATCGATGCCACCCACTATGTGACCCCTGGTCTCTCCACAGCCTTCCCAGCATCCAACCCCGGGTTAAGCAGAGGGTTTCTGAGTTGGTAACCTGAGTACAAACCCTGTGTCGCCCCCTCACCACTTGGGAAAACGCTGTGAGCTTCAGTTCTGTCACCTGGCAAATGGGGAGAATGCGGGTACAACCTTGTGGGGGCTGTCATCACAATTAAATGAGGTAATGTGCTTGGCACATGTGTGTCCCTGATAAACGGTAGCTACCACTACATGTTGCTTAGCTCCTCTCTGTCTCAGTTTGCACAGCTTTAAAATGGGGCTCTTTGGGGGAACTGTGATGATTGATTATACTTTATTTATCAGATACCAATTGCTGGGTGCCTATTTTGTGCTCGCAACTGTGCTGAATAGTCTGCATACCTTTTCCTATTAGATCCTTATAACACTTTGGAAAGCACAGCGTTATTTAAAGAGTAGGGAAACTGAGGCTCAGATAAGATTAAAGACCTAGTTCAAAATCTGTCTGATCCCAAACCTGTCCACCAACTTCAGAAAACTGTGTCCTGTAAAGTCGCCTCCCTCCAGGATGAGAGTGCGCAAGAGCTTCTCGGAGACCACAGTCACTTCCCTTCGATGCCCTCTGAACAAGCTTGAGTCTAGTTTGGTCTCCCTGTGTCAGGACTGGTGACAACAAGAGAGCAGGCCCTACAACAGATGATGAGAAAGAATAACTATGCACCATAAGGTACCCTACCTCAGTCTTATGGAAATGTGGTAAAGATATGTCACGTTCCCAGATTCTTGCCCATTGACTTTCATTAATCAAATCAAGTTTCTGGGGTGTACTGACCCCACAAAAGAACTGCCACCCCTTCTACCACCACCACCACCACCATCATCATCACCATCACCACCACCACCATCACCATCATCATCACCATCACCATCACCACCACCATCACCACCACCACCATCATCACCATCATCGTCATCACCATCATCACCTTCACCATCTCTACCTCCACCAGCAGCAGCAGCACCCCCCCCCCAGAAGGACGTATATGAGTAAAATCTAAATTTTGGAGGCAAGGAAGAGTTAGATGAAACTCAAAGTGTGACCTCGTACATAACCCCAGAAGCAGTAAGCTTCTGTTCCGATGCCCAGTTTCCTTTACACCATGTGAGCTGGGGTTCCAGGCAGACCAGACACCAGTGAAAGACAAGGAGGGAGAGACAGACACTGCCCAGAAAACCGGCCACGGCATGATGTCTGCAGGAAGAAAATGGGTCTCAGAATCAGGCGAACATGAGCTGGGATCTGGCACTGCCATTTATCACCTGAGCACCCTGGGAAAGAACCTAGACCTCTCTAATCCTCAGTTTCCTCATCTGTAAGATATGGACAATGATAGCTGCCTTGCAGGGCCGTTGTGACATGAACTGCAATCGCATGAGGACAAGGGCCAACACCGTTAGGCTCTCAATAAACATATTCTCACATGACAAAACGCAAGACCAGCATCAAGCCATGTTCTCCACACACTCACACCCAGAACAGCTTGGTTAGATGCAGCCAGCATGGGAGAATTTAATTCTGGGGAAATGAAGACCTTTGCAAAGTTTAAAAGGAAGATCGCTTCTTTCCACTGCGGAAGGAAGAAGGAAGGTAGCAAGGGACAGAAGGTGGGGGGAGGGAGGAAGGCTATAAATTACAGCATGGTCAGCTGTACAGAGAGGCACCTCATTAGAGATGGAATCTTCAAGAAGGGGCCGTGGGTGCAACAGGAGATGACTGAACTCAGTGCAATTCAGGGGTCTTGTCAAGTCCAAGCAGGCACGAGTAAAAAGCTCTCTCCATGGCCAGTCCCGTCTCTTGTTATATACAGTCTCTTGGATCTGCTTGTCCCTCTCTGAGTCAAAAAGGAAGCCCATTACCTGATCAGCAAGGTGGACTTCCCTTTTTCCTAAAGCGTCTCTTACAGCACAGAGTTCGCTCAAACGCGGGTGGGCGACACAGCGAGAAGACAGACACAAAGCTTGAAGTCCGACCCGCCTCCCTCCCCCGCCACCCCCAAAGCGGAAGATCACTGGGTTGCTTTGAAAGGGCTTTGGCTCACTAGGAGGTCAGTGCACCTGGCAGGAGAGAGGACAAAACCACCCAGGGAAGAACAACTAGAGAGCCCTTAAGTTTCCATCAGCCAGTGGGAAACAGAAAAGGAAGAACAATGTCACCGGTAGTTCGCGTAGGTAAGTGCACCCAAACTCAAGGGCCGCCCTGCCGTCCACCCCAGTCATCGCCATGAAAAGACTCTCTCTGTTGCAACGGAGCTCAAGTGATTAATGTCCGCCAGCCCTGTCTCCTTCTCCTGCCTGCTCAAAAGACTTGGGTTACTGCCCTGCAGTGTCCCCACATCTTTGCCTCTGGAGCACACGTCTGCAGCTAGTGGACAGTGAGGGGAAGGCAGGAGGGGGCTTTTCTGGTGCTGAATCGGAGCACGGGAGGACAGATCACCACCAGGAAGTGGAAAACCGGAAGGACTGAGAGCGGAGGGGGGGTTATGAGAGCGGAGGAGGGGTTATGAGAGCGGAGGGGGGGTTATGAGAGCGGAGGGGAGGTTAAGCTCACCCACATGGCCCGGGGCGAGAGTCAGGTGGGGCTGCACGCAGAAGGGGAGACTAGGGCGGGGGAGAAAGCCAAAGCCCTGCAGTACGGGGCTGAGGGTCTGGACTTCCAAGTAGCTTCACTTCAGAACTGACACTTCTGAGCCACGGGTTTCATCGAGTGACGCATTTACAAACCGATAGCAATTGCAGATAGCAATGTTTAACATCGCATTGGTCTTGACAAAAGAAAAAGTTGGCACCCCCCTACGTCAGTCGCCCAAGGAGTTTCAGAGTTGCATCATCCGTGATGTTCCAAAGCGTTGCTTTGGCACAGGAAGTTGATTTTTCTCCAAGCGTTGTTCCTTCTATTCTGGATATAATAGGGTCTCTTCCCAAAATAAAGTAGGAGGATGAGCTAGCTTCTGAATCTAATTAAAATAAAGAATACCCGAATGATTTTTGAGAGCTGAGTATGGACTTAGGACAGCCTATCTGGTCGCAGGTGTGGGGCTGAGGGAAGTGGAAATGGACACGAACCGCGTGGGGATGGCTCCGACCGGGCAGGCACGGCCTGACGCCTTACTCAGGGAGCAGGGGAAACAGAGACTGATGGAGTGAGCAGGGAGGAGAGGGTGGGACCACCAATGCCTCCCAGAGTTTCGTCCTCAACTACTGAACTGGCATGGAGCACCCCTTAACCTAGGGAATATTCTATTAAGAGAAAATTAGAGGAGTGGGTGAAAGAGTAATAAGTTACTTTATAAATGGGTAGAGATGCCAGTATACGAGAGATATCCACGTGCCAAAGTCCAGAAAAGTTTAGGACACATGGATTTGAAGTCCAGATGTATGAACAAGAGACTCGGGTTCTGACATCAACCGTGTCCCACCTGCGCCCCAGGACGGCTTTGAATGCAGCCCAATACAAATGCTTAAATTGTCATGAGATTTTTTTTTTTTGCGGCCTTTTTTTTTAAGCTCATCAGCTATCATTAGTGTGAGTGTATTTTATGTGTGGCCCAAGACAATTCTTCTTCCATTGTGGCCCAGAGGAGCCAAAAGTTTGGACACCCCTGATGTACATAGACAATCCCAAAGAACACTGAATTTCGCATGGAGACCCACCCACCATGTCCCTACCTCCACATCTTGTCCAAGTTTGGAAGTCTTATCCATCTTCCAGAGATTTCTGTGACTGTGCAACCCCTCTCCAGACGAGTTACTCTTAATCTCTTGTCGTTGAACTCTTAGTAGACAATCTTGAGAATAATGATAACTATAACCAGTATCTCCACAGAAACTATAGTTTTCAAAGCAGCTTTACATACATACTAGATGCCACATCCAATTCTTTGGGCTGCAAATGACAAGTGTCAATTCAAACCAGCTTAAGCCAAAATGGAATGTTTTGGGTGGTGCGTTAATTCAGTTCCTACAGGAAGCGGAAGCCAAGACAGAACTGGACAGTCAGGAGATTTACTGGGGAAAAGCCTGGGAAGGACAAAAGAAGAGAAGGCAAGAAGAGACAGGGAGAGCCTCCAGACTGTGACACGCCGGTCTGACCCCTGGGACAGGAGGGAGGGAGGGAAGCAGGATTGGGCGGAGCCTCAGACTGCAGGGCAACACCCATGGAAAGCCCGAGCTAAAGAGAAGTGACTGCTCTAGAATCCCCACCGTGCTCATCATTGGCTGAAGCAGCCCGGGGAGGCGTGGCTTCAGAGTGAACAATGTGGCAGACCCAAAGTTTCAGTAGTTGGAGCCTTCCCACCATGCTAGTCACAACAGAGTGACCCGAGTGGCACATCTCCATGGTGTCCCAGGGAGCTGAGAGAGAAGATTCAGGCAGAGCCGAGTCCAACGTTCAAGTAGGATATCTCTCTGGAGTCCTCTTTCTCTATCTCTCTGTCATCTCTATGTCTCATATCTTCTTTCCTCTCCAATGTCTTCATGGCTTCCTATTGGGCTCAACTGACACAAAACTAAAGACAGCCCTCGACAACACCAGGCTCAGGTTATTCCTAGAGAAAGCTTGATAATTTCTACAGGAGGGAAACGCTTCATCCCGGCCTCCGTCCCGATTTCAGAAAAGAACACACACGTCCACCCGAAGCACGCCATTACATCCAAGGCAATGGGGAGCCAGAGCGAGAGGGACCACCAGAATCCACGGAGCAGAGAAGGGTGAACTAGAAGGCAGGATGGTCAATAAAAGTAACAGGAATACCAGAGCAGAAAGCAGATCCTTCAGCTCAAACAGAACACACGGAGCAGGCGAGGGAGCGCCGTTTCTATTTTATGGGCCCCTACTTGGAGTTCCTCAGGCATTGGGTTAGGTGGAAAGGGAACGACAACATTCTCAAAATCAAACTAATCATATTTTCTTTTCAGAAACAATAAATAGATGTGAGAAATGCCAGAAATCTCACAATCAAACTGCTTTTGCAGACGACGTTATTGTCCAGGGTGAAGGCGGGTGCATGGGACTCTCGTCGCCCCGGCTCCGCTGCCTTTTAACTGCGTGGTCTTGGATGATAACCTCCTGATGCTTTATCTCAGGGTGGGAGGGGGAAGAGGGAGCATCTATTTTCCAACAAGGTCACTGCAAGAATGAGCTACAATCATGAGAGCACCCAGCGCAGTGCCTGGGACTTAGTAAGCGCCCAACACATTTGTGTCTAATGGTATTAAACCTGAAAGACGGCATGCACTTCAGCCACTTCTGGCTTCCTGCCCGCCAACACCAGTCAGCCACGCCAGCAAGGCTGAAAAAGCCCTTGGCTTCATAATCCAATAATCCCGTGGAACTCTAAGAAGGGAAGAAAAGGGTTCCGAGCCCAAAGGGCTATTTTGGGAGATGAAACATCATCCCATTATTTGCAGAAGAAAGAGGACGGGGCGGAGAGTGGCTCTTCGTGCGATCCTATGCCTACAGTTAATAGCGCCTTGGGGAAGGTTCCATTAGAGGGAGAGAGATGTTTCAACATCCTAGAACACGGAGCACCTTTACAATTGTCCTTGATTTATGGCCTCCCGGAGGCTGTCTTCTGGCTCCAACCGCAATCCGTTTGGGGCCGCCCGAGTTTCTGCTCGTGGGGATTCCAGGGCCTCAGTCCGGGAAGGGTCCCCTGGATTCTCATGTGTCCTGCTCTCAGGCTGGCCCCCGTCTTGAAGCCAGGGGGACCCCCCAAATGTCTACAGTTTGTTTCTCACATCTTTTAGAAGTGTTTCTGGCTAATCTAGACCTCATGTTAGGGCAGCGATTTGAAAAAAGAAAAGAGAAAAGGCTCACTTTTGCTGGCTGGCAGGAAGTCATGAGACCTTGCTCTCCGTGGTCAGATGAAATGCAGAAAATGGCTAAGAAGTATTCCCTGAATGCTCCCTGAAAGGGAGCGCTGAGCCCAGGCTTTCCATGCAGAACCTGCAGAGAGAGGGCCCGCAGTCTCAACCCAACTCATCGTGGCCGGACAGGGTCCTACTAGAATGAAGAGCTGGCACTGCCTCTATGCTCGTGGCATTAAAGCACATAATTAGAATAATTCCTACAATTACTGAGTGATTGTCATGTATTAGACTATGTACTTCATTTAATCTAAGCAGATTAAATAAGGAGACTGAGGCTCCAAAAACAGAAGCAAAATGGCCCATTAACTCCACTTGTAGCTTTGTACCCAACAGAGGTGATGGCATATGTCACGAGAAGACAAGTGCAAGAACGCCCTTTATCTGTGATAGCCACAGTGTTGGCTATTATTATTTATAACAGCCAAGCACTCAGAATGGTAGAAACACCGCTCAAGAGAAGAATGGAGGGCTGTGCTCATACAATAGAATGCTACGTAAAAATAATTATTGCTACACACAACAACGTGGACGAAACTCACAGACATTACATTGAGTGAATGAAGGCCGACACAAAAGAGCATATTCTGTATGATTCCATTTATGTGAATTGCAAGGACAGGCAAAATGAATCAATGCAAGATAGATGTCAGAGCAGTGATTGCTTCTGAGTTGGGCATATAGATTGAGCTGCAGCATGAACGAACATTATGGGTACTGTGTCCTGCTGTGGGTGATACTTATACACACATGCACAGGCACATACACACGATGTATTTCTATGTGAGGTAGACTGGTGTAGATATCGATACATCAGTAATCACCTAACATGAGTGCATACACGTTCTTTACTTTTTCTGTGTTCTACCTATATAAACTTGCAAATATGAAAGGGAGGGAGGAGGGAGGGAGGTAAGCAAAGGAACTTGGACAAATTCCCACACCTATTAACTGGCAGAAAGGGAATTTGACCCCAAGTCTGCCTGGATTCAGGCTACACTCTAACTACTGGGCCAGACCACCTTATAGCTGGGCTTATGTTGACGACTGAATAAACATGTGTTGATGGATGGGTGTCTGTTTATGGAAAGTTAGCCGCATGAGCTCACTGGCATCCAAGATTTAGATCCTGGTGAATTCCCTCTGACCTTTCCTAACACCCCTTTCAATATCTCTCGTGGCTCTTGATGAGGAAAATTTAGCTACAGCAGGTTATAATGAGCTTCCACTGCAGGCTGAAGTTTCGTGGTGAACTTGGCCTCCTGTGCTCAGGCCATCATCAAGGGAATGTGGACAAGAAGAACAGAGATAGGTATTGATCCTTGTTCATTATTTAAATGCATATGGCGGCAGGCGGCTCTGCTCAATAAAACCCTGACAGAGACGCCTCGGGCCTGAGTGATGGCCCCGGCAACACCCACGGGTTCCTCAAGCGGCTGAAAACTCAGTTTCCCCAACTAACAAAAAGGGAATGTTGACAGGTCTATCCAGGGAAACCAGATGACTTGGCTACAGGTATAGTGTGCACTGAGTACTCTGATTATTTTTTCTTCATAGAACAGGGGAACTATTCTGCAATTCTTATCCTGCTAAGTTTAATTGAAAAGCAGGGTATCTAAAATACCATGGGTTTATTAGAATTGCACCCTGTTCATTGAAGTAGCATCGTGTTTAGGAATTCTAAGCCTGGAGAGACAGAATTTCATTTCATCCTCACTCAGCTGCTTGAGCAAATCACTTCACTTCCTGAATCTCGGTTTCCATTTCTGAAACTGGAGATCATATTCATATACAAGGGCTGTCTCAAAAGTATCCAGCCATGTAATGTGAAAAATAGAGGCATTTATGGCTGGATTTTTTCCAGACAGCCCTCATGTACATAGCTCACATCAGATGAGTTCGAATGCTTACCACAATGCCTGATACAAACTACTCTTTCAATAAGTATTAATCCAGTAATGGTTATGAGAATGATGACATTAACAACCAGAAGAACTAGAATTATATACTCTGGAGTCATGCTTTAGCACTTCAAAGAGTCACCTTTGAGATTGACATCATATTTAAGTAAAAGTCAGTTCTAACATACCTCCCGGGGACTTTGGACAAGTTACCTAATCCTTCTAGTTCTCCATTTTCTACCTAGTCTAAGAGATGAAATGCCTAGCAAATCGCTTGTAGCTCAAAACCAGGATTCTACAGAGAGAGATTCTGGGGACACTTCATCTGCATGTCCAAATCTGGAGTAACGGAATTGCAGAGGAGGCTTCTGGAGTCTTCTTCCTGTGAGGACGCCATGATTGGGAATGCAGAGTCAATGAAGAGAATTCCAGAAGTGATAAATGAGTCCTGGGACTATGGGAAAACATTTTACCCCCTAGCCTTAGGGTAGTCTCAGAAGTTGAGATTCATTCACTCATTCACTCACTTATTCATTCCATAGCATTTGAGGTGCTTTCCCAGCCAGAATTGCTATACATGTTCACTCTCACTGAGAATGGGGCAAGGGGGTACCGGAGACCCCAGGCAGATCATCTGAGTGAACTCTGCACCCCTGAGTTCCCTGCCCCCATTGTGTGAACAAAACCCCACTACCTCCTTACAGATAAGAGTCAAAAATTCCTCTCAGTGGGATCCCTCCTCTTCTCACTGGGTTTGTTTCTGGATCCAAGAAACCCAAAGTTCCCTGACCAAAGTCCGAGCTTGTCGTTCAACAGGACCATCGTCATGTCTCCAAGAAGATGTCCCCTGTGAGGACCAGGGCCTCTAACCTGGAAGGATATCGGGGTCAGGCTTAGAAGACCCCAGTATCTGGGGCTGGAGGAGGAGAAGGCAAGGGAATGGAAAAGCAGCTGCTGGAGATGCAGGGTGAGCTGCGAGGAACTACTTAAACCAAGGGAGGGCGGGGTGTCCAGAGGGGAGCATGTTTGACGGTGTCAAATGCTACTGAGAGATCACATGACACATAAAAACACTCATTGGAAGGCCAAGTAAAATGAGCCCACCCATTGGAATGAGCGACCTCACGGAGGTCCTCGGGGATCAGGGCGGAGAGTGGGGGACGTAAGCCAGGGCGGGGAGGGTTCGGAGTGGGCGGTGGTAAGATAGAGACAGGGCCCAGAGAGAACTCCATCCAAAAGTTGTCATTGAAAATGAAGCCTACACCCTTGAGGGTATGGGTCTGAGGACACATGCATTACACTGCTATTAATCCATGTGTGGGTCTGAAGAAGGAAAGAAGTAATGTCTCTCAATAGATTTTTCTAACTTTGGGCTTGAACCTCACTTTCTGATGAGTTCAAACCCAGCGGAATGCGGAGCTTTGGAGCAAATCTCGAGTGCTAACACACATACACATATTCACTCATACACATATTTTAAGAGGCTTATATACAAGCTCATAATTCTTCCTGGACATCAAATGGCTCTTTATAGGCTCCATTTCGATGACCTAAGTATACTACAAATTAAACAGAAACATAAGGATTAAATTTCCCTCGAAGTACCAAGGCTTTGAGGAAAATAAGGAGGGGAAAAAAAAGAAAAGCCTGGATGATCACGTTGTGGCTTTTCCTTTCCTTCTTGATTCCAAAACCCTTCAAACACAGTCAGAGCACATGCCAAACCCATGTGACATCAGCCACCACATCCCGGCAACACCGTACCCTGAAGCATCTTTTCCAAGTCCTCTGTGGGCAAGAAGAAGTGAGACGACAGACGCATGCTCTCATGAATTAAGGAGTGGAAGCCGGGTTTTTAGAGGAAGGAATTCAGACACAACGCCCTTTGTCTGAATCTGAGAGCCACATATTCATGATGGATGAGGGGTGACCAAGACTGGATAAGGACAGTACCGTCTTGCATTTCTCCAGCGTTTGGAAACGAGCAGCTGTTGTTTTAGCCTGGTTGGCATCCACTTGCCCCTGGAGTGGGGATGTGTTTCTCCCCAGTCCTTACAGTGAAGACCCCTGGTCCCTCCCCCAGTCCTTACAGTGAAGACCCCTGGTCCCTCCCCCAGTCCTTACAGTGAAGACCCCTGGTCCCTCCCCCAGTCCTTACAGTGAAGACCCCTGGTCCCTCCCCCAGTCCTTACAGTGAAGACCCCTGGTCCCTCCCCCAGTCCTTACAGTGAAGACCCCTGGTCCCTCCAGTACGTATGTGAAGCATACCCTGCCAATCAGAGCAACGCATCCCAATAATGTGATTGGTTCAAAGATGGGTGCATGATAGTTGACAGCCAATCAAAGAAATGAGTCACTTCGGGTCTTTGGTTGGTACTTTTAGGAAAAGAGAAGCCCCCTATCTGGTATACTTCAAGCTGGGAGATTTTCATATAAACCTGGAACTCTGGGTGTCATGTCGCCATGTTAATATGAAGGGAAGCCTGCTTGAAAATGGAGCCCGCACAGAGGAAAGCAACCAAAGAGTGAACAGAATAAGTCTCGAATACATCATTTCGGTCCTTGGATCCAGCCGCACCTAAATTCACATCTACCAGTGATGTTTCTCAGTAAATTAAACCTACAAATTCCTTTCCATTGAATGCTACTGAGTTGGGACTGTATTGCCTTCAGCTGAGAATCCTGAAGGAGCAGCCTTTTGGGCAGTGCCCACAGGATTATGTCTGTTATTTGTGTAAACTATTTCTGTCCTCATTTCACCATGGGTTAATGACAACAGGAATCTTTTGCATCTGGGCAGTGCTTCATGCTTTCCGGAACGCCCTCACCAAGGAGGGACGTTCGGAGTGCCCATCCTACTTGTCATAGCCAGCATCTCCCCAGCATCGGCTCCAACTGCTCCGTCGCCGTGCTATACAGATGGCTAAATATTTTGAAGATCACCCTTGCTTTCACCTACAGGGTCGCATTTATACCACAGAGCATGATGGGAACAGACTAAAAGCCCGTTTCCTAGATGAGCAAGAAAAGACTGAAGTACCTTCTCCAAGCTAATCAATGGCCAAACCTGGTTTTGAAATTGGGACTTTGGCCCCTCACTGTGCTCTACACAGAAGATAGAGACACGCTAACTACATTCTCCATTATTATTTATTGGAAACTGGACTAAGAGCTTTATAGACATTGATTAGTCACAGCAAACCTCGGGAGGTAGATTTTATCTGCTTCACTTTGCATACAAGGGACCCGACACTCAGTGAGGTTAAGTCCATGATGCTAGGAAGTGGCAAAGATAGAATTTGAACTCAGATCTGCCTATTCCAAATAAACATGTGGCTCCTACCCTCAAGAATCCAGTTCTAGAGACAGGATGTGAAAATCTTTATTAATCAAAGGCTAAAAAATATAGTAGATGTGATTCTACTCAGATAATATGTACTATATGAGGTCAGAACAAGGAGGGGTCAACTGAATTTGGTTCATCAGGAAACGCTATCACATAAGATTTCAAATCAACTCAAACATATGAATTGTGAGTTTATAATACTTGTAGATACTACAGATACTTGTAGAAACCTGACAAGCTCCATTCACTTTTGAATGATGAATAGGGCTTAGGCAAAAACAAGGGAATTCTGGCCAAAGGGCCTGCAACTTGAAAGCATATAAGCATGGGGAAAACCTAGAATGCCCAGGAAAGGAAGCCCGTCTGCCTGTATCAGGGATGGTACATCAGCTTTATTTTGCGCGCCAAGCTTCACCGACTGAGAATGATGAAGTACGAAGTTGCCTGGAGTTCTATGTTGAGACACTGGTGAGACTGTAAGAAGTCAGAGGGACGAGTTCTGAGATCACTTAGTAATGTCTGCCATGGATGTCGGATGGGAACCTCATAGCACAAGTACCGTATTTTTGCCATCAGAAAACTGCAGCATACAGGGGATATTAAAGGACAAGTAAGAAAGAAGGCTGAAAGGACGTCTTAGGGTACATTACAAAGACTCATTTTCTATGAGGACATGAGGTTTGAACTTGATTGAACAGGCAAGGAGTGATTGTGAGTTTATCAACAAGGGAGGTGCCAAATAAAATTAGGGCTATACCCTGTGGATGACCAGAGAGCAGCCAAGTGAAATGTGGTTCCCCACACCTTCTGAACCTGAGCTTCTCATGGAGCCAGTCATCAGGGAGCACAGTGAAAAGCTATGGAGTTGGCTAATGAAATCCCAGGTACCACTTCCACATCTCCATGGTCATTAGGTCATATCAATGGTATTCTTGGATATAATATTCCACTGAGGAAAGTCATGTCGCTAAAGACCCAGGTCTGACCATCCCAGGATACTTTATCATCACCATCAGATTTATTGAGCATATGCCATGTGCTAGGATAAGCCTAACTTTATATTTTTATCTCAGTTTATCTATGCAACACCCCTAGGAAGTGCGAATGTGCCCATTTTACAGGTGAGTAAACCAAGGGTCAGAGAGGTCATGTAAATTACGCAGGGGGAGCTGAAGATACAAATTGAGGTCTACCCACTGTCAAGGCTGTGCTCTTTACCATTACTGTCACGTAGGCCATGGCTCTGCACACAGGGGCTCCAGCAAATTATATTCCCACTAACATCACATCATGCAAACCACAGACAAGCCTGCGTGAGTGCCCAGGGGACTGAGACTTCTGTCCCACTCCTTTCCCAGAGGACATTAACAACCTAGCCACAAGACCCTGGAAATTAATTCCTTTGTTAACCACACCCCAAAACACCTGTGGTCAAGAGAGAGGATTTGCGGAGTCTCACCCCAAAAACATCATCTCCACATACTGCAGTAAATACATCTGAAGCATTAAATGCATTTCTAAAATTGGGGGATAAAACATCACAGATCATGACTGGGGTTATACCCCAAATTTCCCAAGATCTATAATCATCCTCAAAGACTGAGTCTTAACTTCAATTTTCTCAAACATCTAAAATCCCCAGTTTCTATGTCCAGTTTCCTGCCCTTCTGTGTTCTGCTTAGGACGCTAGCAAAAACAAAACCTCCATACCCACCTAGTGCCGCATTTTAAATACATTTCTGAAAAGCTGGATGGCGACCAGAACAGTCCCATTCTGGTTCAAGAAGCCCTTGTTTATTTAACTGATAAGCCCATCTGCTCTTACCTTTAACCTCTTAAAATGCTCTGTGGTTTTCATAGATTTCCTTTTCACATGTACAGTGATACCCACTTCCATTTTCATTACATATAAAAGCTGTATACTTTCCATCAAGCCATTGTTTCTTCAATACGAATCCATGCCAGGGTATCTCAGAGCTGAGTAGACTCTCTCTCCAAAAGCTAAGAAGCTTTCCACCCTGCCCCCCCTCCCGTTTTTATGTGGATCCGCACGGTGGGATTATTATAAAATGTGAGGGAGGTGTGAACCTCTGAAATATTTACTTAAAGGATGCAGATTACTATGCAGATTACTATGGTTCACATTCTAGTGCCCATCATTGTGTGTCAGTCAGGATGAGATGGATTTTGCTGCAGTAACAAACAACTCCGTTAAGTGTGCCTCAAACCAGCAAAGCTCTACTTCTCATTCATAATATATTTCTATTGTGGGTCAGCGGGTCCTGGGCTGACAGAGCGGCCACTATCCAGAACCCTGATGGTCACCATGGCAGAGAGAAAGACAGGTGTGGGGCATTGCATATGGGCTCCGAAAAGTTTCACCCAGAAATGACACATCACTTCTACCTACATTTAGTGGCTGGTCAGTCATGTGGCCACGGCCAGCCCTGACTCCAAGCTGCAGGAACATACAATACTTCCAAAAGCAGGTCAGGAAACATCAGGCAGCACTGATGACTTCCGCTGCGGCCACATCGCGCCATCTGTGAGGAAGGTGTGCGTGACAATAATGACAACAGCTCATCTTTACTGAGCACTTTCTCCATGCACACGACTTCAAACGCTTTGCACATACTGTCTCATTAAATCTTTAAGAAAACTTGGTGAGATAGGCACACTTCACCCCACTTTAAAGATGAGGAGATTGAGGTACAGACCAGTTAAATCACTTGCCCACGATCACCTAGCTAGTAAAGGTTTGTGCTGAGACGTGAAACCAGGTAGGTAGCCCAGGCCAGATCTGCACTCCTAATGGTGCTGCAGTAATGCCTCGCAATACTACTGTTGCTGCTACTTCTCACGCCCTCCACTAGCTCACTTCTCATTATCGGTGCAACGATCATGCGAGTCCCTGACTCTCATGATTCGTGTGTGGGTTACGTGAGAAAATAAAGCAAAACCGCTCCTATTGTAGAGTTTCACCTTCCAGTTTGACGGACACTTAGAGTCTTAGAAACCATCAACAACAAAAAAGACAACCTATGAACCAGGAAGAAATATTTGCAAGCCATATGTCTGATAAGAGGTTAATATTCAAAATATACAAGGAACTCATACAACTTAACAGAAAATAACAACCAAATAACCCAGTTAAAAATGGGCAAAGGAACTGAATAGACATTCTTCCAAAGAAATCATATAAATGGCCAAAAGGTACATGAGAAGGCGCCTTGCTCAATGCCACCGATCATCAGGGAAATGCCAATCAAAACCACAATGAGATGCCCCCTCCCACAGTCTTATCAAAAAGACCAGATAACAAGTGTGGGGGAGCATGTGGAGAAAAGGGAACGCTCGTACACTGTTGGTGGGAATGTGAACTGGTGCAGCCACTACGGAAAACAGTATGGAGTTTCCTCAAAAAAATTAAAAATAGAAACAACTATCATATGATCCAGCAATTCTACTTCTGGGTGTTCATCCAAAGGAGATGCAATCGTCATCTTAAAAGGCTATCTGCACCCCCATGTTCACTGCAGCATTGTTCACAATAGCCAAAGTATAGAAACAAACTAAGTGTCCACCAAAAAAAAAAAAAAGAATCAAGAAAGAAAACGTGACTTATATATGAGGAAATATTTTTCAGCCTTTAAAAAGAAGGAAACCCTGCCACGTGCAACAACACGGACGAACCCGGAGGCAACAAGCTAAGTGAGATAAGCCAGACGCAGACAGCACGGCATGACCTCACTCGTATGTGGGGTCTAAGCTGAACGCAGAAACAGAGGCTACAACGGTGTTTGCGGGGGGCCGGTTGGGTGGGGGAGGGGGGAGGCTCGTAATAGGGTACAAGCCTTCGGTTATGAGATGCACGAGGGCGGAGGGTCTGGTAGGTGAGCATAACGTGGTGATAAGGTTGGCAGTAATGTGGTGTATAATTAAAACTTGCTAAGAGTGGAACTTAAGTGTTCTCACCAAAGAAAAACAAATAAGTAAAAATAAAAAGTAAATAGGTGGGATGGATGCGCTTATTAACTGCATGGTAGGAATCCTTTTCACAACGTGTGTGTGCGTGTGTGTGTGTGCGTGTGTGTGTGGGGGGGGCTAATCATCACACTGTTCCCTTTAAATATATTCCAATTTTATTTGTCTGTTACACCTCAGCAATGCTGGGGAGTGGGGAGAAGAGCCATTTTCTTGGTTGCAGTAAGGGAGATAACGGACCTCAGCCACACGGTAAAACTCGGACGCCCAGGAATGCTTCTCCGTGCTGCGCCCTTCCCCCCACACGCCCCGCCACCGCGTCCCTACAACGCACTTGCTCTCGACTTCTCGCGGCTGTTCCCCTCTTCCCGCCTCACGCCTGCTTAGCTCAAGCCCCCGACTCCCCTGCCTAGACTATGGCCATGACCTCCCCCTGACACTGGCGTTCCAGCTTCCTCTGTCGTCCTGGTCTGTCCTCTACCTTGCAGCCCGAGGGGTCCCACCTGACCCTGTCACAGCTCTCTTGTGACGGTGTGCTAAGTGTCTGCAGGAGCCCTCCGTCTGGCAGGGCCTGAAGCCACTCCCTTGGGTGTTTCCACTAGCCTCCTGTCCCTTGCCACTAGTTCAGTCCAGCCAGTGCTTACCTCTCCCGCTACCACTCTGGACACCTCCTACGTACCGTGCAGCCCAAGTGGCGTATCCAGTGCCGCCCCGTATTAGACCCTCAGTACACGTTTGCCAAAGAGAGTTCATCTGGGTGATATTCAGAGTCCTGCTCTAGATCAAAACGGAGCTTCGAAAGGGGGAAGCTCCGGCTTCGTCCTTGAAAAACCCACAAAACGTCACTGCGCAAAGACACAAAAGTCAGAGTTGATCATGACACTAAGGTCGTGCCGCCGGTCCACTTGTGCATCCAGCGGCTTTCAAGAGCAGTTTAGGGGGGTTTTCTCACTCCCTTAAATGTGGTTTTGCTTACTGAGCTCCCAACCCCCAGGAAAGGCTCTCTCATCTACTGGGCCTCTTTCATTTTCAAGTGCAGCCTGGGAAAAACATGTGCGTGTAGAAAATCCTATAATTACCGAATCTGATTTTCATCTGAACTTTTCCTCTCTGACATCACTGCAAAGTTGTTTGGGGAGTGGCGGCCAACAGGACCCTGATGCATGTCTGCGATGGAGGGTCTGCCGGCGTGTGAGTCTGTGAGAGTGGGTAGGGGTCTTAGAGTGTGCGTGCCCATACAAACGCACGTTTACGTGAGTGTGTACGTGAGAGTGGGTGGGGGTCTTGGTGTGTGTGTGCCTATACAAACGCACATTTACGTGAGTGTGTACGTGAGAGTGGGTGGGGGTCTTGGTGCGTGCGTGCCCATACAAATGCACTGTATTATGGGCCTCAAAATTGCTGAGAGACTAGATCTTAATTGTTCTCACCACAAAAAAAAAAAAAAAAAAAAAAAAAGAGATAACAATTATGTGACGTGATAAAGGTGTTAAGGAACACTATGGTGGCAATCATATTGTAATATATAAATGACATATATAAAGGCATCTAACCAACATGGTGTATACCCTAAACTGACACCATGTTATATGTCAATTTTTTAAAAATCAGGTTCTTCAAATCACTGGGCTCCTAGATTAAGCCTTGCCTGAAGGCAGCCCTACTGCTGAACTTCCAATTCCATAAACTCCCTCTTGTGTGAGATCCAGTTTCCATTGGGTTTACTAACACTTGAATCTGAAAGGTTACAAACAGCTTCAGCCCCTTCATCTCTTCGCGCCTCAGTGTCCTCGTTTGTCATCCTGGCATGATCACACAAGAAGACGACATGAATTGCTAAAAGCACAGAATTAGGAGTCAGGAACTGAGAGCCAGACCTGTGCCCCATCACCAGTGAGCTGCAAGACCTCGGGGACTCATTCCATTGCTCTGAGCCTCCGTGTCTTCACCTGCACGTGGGCGCAGTGCCTACTGGACAGAGCAGTGGGAAGCAGGAAATGAAATCATGACAAAAAGAAGCTCGTCGCACAGCATCCGACACATAACAGAACTCGTCAAACGCTGGTCAGACAGAAGGCTCATTTTCCTGGCCTATTCCGTCAAGACTTCCTACAGACCCAGTGAGTTAAGGCCGAAGGGAAGCATGTCCCGATGTTATGGATCATTATTATTAGCCCGATACACAGGTCTACAGACCCCAGAGCAGAGCAAAGGCCCAAGGGAAGCGAGATGGTTCTGGAAAGAGTGGTATGCACCAGGGGAGGAAGCAGGCTTTCAGGGAAACAGCAGTGCTGCTGCTCAAGGAAGAGGAAGGCTGGTGCACAGGGGAAGCGAGGAGCAGTGGTTTTCAAGCTTTAAATGAACTGCTTTTCCCTCAATTCAATTCCGAGAGGAAAGTGCAGTCAGACATCACCCAGGGCAGACAAGGAGCAAACCCTTTACGCCGGTAAGGACGCGCGTCGCTCCCAACTCGCGTGAAGCATTTCCTGCTTCCCAAAGCGGCTCTTACGGGCTCAGAGCTGCAGAGAATCACCTGGCCGGCGGCTGCTCCAGAGGCAACGGGGGCTTCCCGGAAAGGGACGCCCGGCCCTGGGTGGCTGGGGCCCAAGGCCCCGGGCTGGGTGGGCGTCACGGAGGGTGACCTCGAAGGGGCTTTGTACCAACTGCCACTCAGTGCACTCGGGGAGGTGCCACCGTGTAAGACTCGAGCCGCAGAGGGGGCTCCTCCAACCGAGGCCGGCCAGGCGCGGTGGCGGGGCAGACGGAGGCTTCGGCAGAGGACGCGCAGGGACGCTGTGGCTGTGCCTTCCCACCGTTCCACGCTTCACTCCCCAGCTGCAGGCCCAGGGCCCGGGGAGCATGAGGGGCTACGTCAGCACTGTCCGCGAGAAAAACATCGCAAGCCACACGCGTCCTTGAGAACGTTCTAGTAGCCACGTTGAAAGAGCCGAAAAAGCACCGCAAAAAGGAAACACGGGTCACGTTGATTTTGATAATAGCTTTACTGAACCCAGTACACCCCCTGGCACTACCACGCCGACGTGGGATCGATGTAAGAACTATTCATTTTTACACCCTTTTTGCACTGGCCTTCGGTTTGTACTGCATTTACCCTCCAGCCCATGTCATTTCGGTCTGAATGCTAAGTGGCTGCCGTGTTGGAGAGCCCAGTCCAGCCACCAGCCCCAGGGCCTTCTGTTTCATCTGCCACACCCCGTGCTCACCTTTGGGGCTCGCTGGGGCTTCGTGCTGCGGAGGAAGTCTCCATCGTTCTGCACCTCCCTCCTTCTCCTTCCGTTTCTCTCTGTGTCTCCCTGCCTTGCTTCTGTCTCTCACTCTGCCTGTCTTCATTTCTGTATCTCTCAAAATTAAATTTTTTTTCCTTATTACAAAAGCAGCAAAAAGGAACCAGGGACAGGGACAGAAAACAACAGAAACAGATGGGACGGGAAATCCTACCTAGGTGGGCTAGTGCACAGATTTTTTTTCCTGAAAACAAGTTATGGAAGGAGATGCCTGCAGGACGACGGGGGCCCAGCCGTGGGAAGATGCACGGAAGAAGGCAGTGCCGGGCGGAGGGAACAGAACGCGCAAAGACCTGAGCAGCGAGGAGCTGAATGAGTTGCAGCAGCGGAGAGGAAGGAGGCAGAAACCATCCTGGAGGGGAGTGGTGAGACCCGAGGATGAAAGTAAACAAGGCCGATGAAACAGTGGGTGCATAAACACAATATTGCTGTAAAAATGACTTATCCTTGGGGTCAAACCTCACAGGGTCCGGCAGAAGTAACACCCACTCCCCTTTGCTTTTTGAGAGCTGCTAATCGACACCAAATCTTCTGTTACAAAATTGTAAGCATGTAGTTCTGTTACATAACAATATTTTAAGGACTTTTAAAAGGGCGTTACTTCTGCCAGACTGGCTACATAGAAGGGATAATCACCACAGAGCATTTCATAAGCTCAAGTTTCATGCTATCATTTGGGAAAAAAATAAAAGGGAAAGAAAGGAACTAAAAATACAAATTTTACACAAAAATACAAATTTTACACCCAATGCTCATGAATTGAGTGGGATTTTCCCCCCCATTTATCTTTAGATACAAAGAAAGAAGAGCACAAGCAACGGCGACAGGTCGTGTGGAACTCCAGACAGGACACCCACGCCCCCCCGATCAGGGCCTCCTTCCTCACGTGTTTCGACGCTGTCTCCCCACGACGTGCTGGGGGTGCCTCAGCGAGGCAGCATTGTGACGCATCAGAAAGGAGGCCCTAATCAGTGGCTAATAAACCGAGTTTTCCTAGTGGGGGTGTCCTTAAAAGCTTCCGAGACAAAAGAGAATTAGGACCACAAATACTATTGACCGCCTCCGCATAGACTAAGTGCGCGTGCTGTACGACCGCTCTTTAATGGCCGGTGTCCTGGGAAACATTCTCACCCCACCCCTTGGTACCCCCATCTCTGTGTCCTTCTTTGTCTTTCTTTGCACTTTTCCAACTTCAATGTGCATCCAAAACACCAGAGGAATGTTGTTGTTTTTTAAATACAGATCCCCAGCCCATCTCCCGATAACTTCCGTTACACTTTTCCTGGCGTGCAGCCCAGGAAGCGCCACTTGACCGAGCACCCCCTTCCCCAGGTGATGAAGACGCACGTGGGGAGCGGATGCTGCTCTACGAAATGCTGGTCCAAGGCGGCACCGCCCCGTAGCCCTTTCTGCAACCACAGGAAAGTTCTGGATCTGCGGGCTGAGCTCAGCAGCCACGGGTCACATGTGACCACTGAGCACTTGGAATTAGGTCAGCGGAACTGCGCAAGTGAATTTTTAATTTTCATTCGTTTTAAGTAGCTGCGTAGGACTGACGGTACAACCAGCCCTTCCTTTGTTAATAAAAAGTCAGGTCAGGGAATTCCTAGTTCAGGAAACTCTTGACTACGGATTTTCATAGGCTTGATTATTCATCCCCCACAATTAAATCAGTTTGAGGACACACACATACACACACACACACACACACACACACACACACACTTGAAGAAAGAGAGAGAGACAGCATTTTCTTTTCCCTTTATGTGAGCTTCCCAGTAATTATCATTTAGTTCCAGGCTCATCAAAGAGCTTCTTGCCCAGTCTTTAACATCCCAAGAATATACTAGCCAGATCCAGTTCTCAACGAACAATGAAAGTCCGCAGATGTGCCCCAAACATGTCTGCAAGAACAACCCAGCTTTTCTCCTCTTGTGCATTCACTGTCTCACGTGCACAAGTCCCTCGCGGACCCCAGCAGGGCAGCGCTCACCGGGGTCACTGGAAACACGCTGAAAGAGAGACGGCCACGTGGCTCAAGGGTCAGAGGAGAGTCATGTAGCATGTCACCTCCAGCAAGACCCTCTCTCAACTAGGGACCTCAGTCTTCCCACCTGTAAAATGGAAGCATCTTGGCTGAACAAGTTCAAGTATCCTTTGAACTTTAACATTCTTATTTAAAATAACACAGTTTATCTGTATGTACCCGGGGAAGGGGGGCACGATATATTTATGTATTTATTAAGCGAATGAAGCAAGTGTCCCATCTTTGTAATACATGTATATAGACACACCTAGATTAGTATAATGTATGGGTTTGCACACAATAGGTAGTCATATAGAAAGATATACACATAAGAAAAGTCTGGAAGTGTACACATTCCAAAGTGTAACCAAAGGTCAACAAAAGTCACAGCCTCTGGGTAGTGTGTGATAAAAATCCATCATTGCTGACAACCTGGGACTCGATGTTCAGGTAACCACACCTTACTTCCCTTCTTCCTCTCCCAGTCCCCTGATGGGGCAGGGACTCCACCTCTCCCCTCCTCTAGCTCTAGTGATGGGCACGTGACCCAGGCCTGGCCCATAAGAGAACAGCATCCCCCAAGTGTTTCAGGTTGGGCACATGACCCAAGCCAGCCAATCAGAGTCAATCCTGGGCCTTGCCTCTGGGACCAAAGGGTTCTCTGTCCTCTGGGAGGAGGTTAAGTCTGAAGATGGCCTGGGGGTCTCTTTAAGCCCAGAGGGAGAGAATGACCCCAGGCAGAAGAAACAGAGCTGAGAGGTTAAGAGAGACAGAGGCTGGAGATCTGCTGTGAAGCTCTCCGCAGCCGCACGTGAGGACAGACCCCCCTGAACGCGGCAGCTTAGCGAGCCAATAGCCCCCCTTTCCAGGGCGAAGCCAGGTGCAGTTGGCAGTTATCTGCACCCTCTGCTAATACACACGTGACACTGGCCAGTAGGGTAAGAGGACAGCCCCCACTTTGTAATTCAGGGGGTTCCGTTTTTGTTAGATGTTTTTCACAACGAGTATGAATTTACTTTTTAAAAATGCTTTGCTGTACTTGGTCTTGATAAATGTAACTCCCGTGTGTCAAGCTCTTGCTTGATGCATTATCTCATTTAATACTCTCACCCTCTAAAGTAGGTAATCTTGTTATGGCTACTTTATAAATAGGGAGACTGGGTCTGGAAAAGGCAATGCAATTGTTCAGGGTCACACAGCTAGTAAGTCGGGGCGACTGGACCGGGCCCTACGTCTGTCAGTCTGTAAAGACCCAGTTTTATCCCCTCTTTATTCAAGTTTAGTGGTAAGAACACTTGACACAAAAGGGTTCTTAATAAAGATGTGTCTTTATTCCTAGAACACAAGCTCCCATAAGGACTCTTGTTCCTTACCGACGACCCAGCACCGTCCACAGAGCCTGACAGAGAGGAGCTCAGCAATCATGTGTTGAATGAATGAATGAATGAATGAATGAGACGTGACGTCTGCGGCTAGCGGAGGCCCAGGTATATGACACACTCGTTGCAGGCCAACATCTAAGGCATTCCTCCCAACTTCATCGGGATGTACCCTAACAGCTCAGACATGCTTTCCAGTTGAAAACATTCATTTAATTAGCAGGCATTTTCCAAAACGGATGTGCCTTTCTCAATCACTGGGTCTGCGGCGGACATTTGTTGAAAAGGTGCCCCCCTCCCCCAAACATCAAAGCTTATGCTCCGCAGACCTTTCTCCCCCAATTATTTCCATGGGAGAAGGACAGCCCAGCAGCCGGGAAATGGGTCACAACATGCAAGATG
Source organism: Lyroderma lyra (assembly GCA_004026885.1). Classification (NCBI taxonomy): domain Eukaryota; kingdom Metazoa; phylum Chordata; class Mammalia; order Chiroptera; family Megadermatidae; genus Lyroderma; species Lyroderma lyra. Next base: position 13,827 of record PVJL010010198.1, on the reverse strand, counting down.
TTTGCCCTTTGTAGAGAGATGCTTGTGGCCTGAAGTCCCTTCTGGGGAGGGAAAAAGAAGAATCTGCCTCTTTTGTTGTTTTAATCTGTGTCTTTTAAACTCTTTCTTTTGCCAACATGGGCTGCTCCCTGTGGACTGCCGAAAAGTCATTTTTCGTTGAGATCTAGCTTCCCCTCCCCAAAATAGTAACAAGAACAAGCTACAAGACGCTGTCTCGTTGGGTTTGTGGCATTTCTCCCTGGGTTCTGTGGCTGCCGGGACGGGCACCCCGGCCTGCCTTGCATCCTGCTTGGGTTTGACCACGACCGCTCAGCCTCAATAGAGACACTTGCCCCGTCTTTGGTCTTGAGTCGCCGCATGCCAGGGCCTGCGGCAGCAGTAGCTGTGAAGGGGAGATGGCATCCACACTGGGGGGAAAGGATGCCCCTGAACCAAAGACGATGCTCCGAACCCACGGAGGTGTAGCTGGCGTTGGTTAGGCCCACCCCTCGCTGTGGACTCTCCCACGGCGCCCCGCCGCTGGCTCCAGACCTCACTCTGACCTCGATTCTGCCCCTCCTCGGCCCCAGCCGAATCACTTAGTTGTAGTTTCCAGCATTGTGCTTCCTCCCATCACCAACCATCCCACCTTCTTCACCTGGTTAATTCTACTCAGCAGCAGGTCCCAGCTTAGATGTCACCTCCTCCAGGAAGCCTTCCTGCTCCTTCACTCCACTTCCCACGGACAGAACCGAATTAAGTGCCCTCCCTGGCACGATCACGGCTCACCTGCTCTGGCACTGATGGCCCTATCATGAGGGCCACAGAGGGAACATAGCATCCCAACAGAAATGACCTGAATTTTCCTCACTAAGATGGTCAAGTTGCAGAATGCTAAACATGGCAATGGAGGCAGTCCTAGTCTGACCCTTACCCCCAACCCCAGGGTGCACAGAACACGAAATCTCCCTTGCCATGGTCCCAACAAGAAAACCAACTTGTCATTCCAGCCACACACTTCTGCCCCTAGTTCTCCAGGCAAGCTGACTTTGCTCCACAGCCCGACCCAGCAAGTTTGGCTTCCTGGACCCGCTGCTTGGAATGCAGCTTCAAGGTCACAGAGAAGGCTGGGTGAGAAGGGAAGGCCAGGAGGACGGGAAGGTCGAGATTCCTGGACAGGAGAGCTCTCTCATCTTGACATTAGGCTCTGATGATATTCCTGTCTAACAAATGCCAACGAGTCAGAGCTGAGTCACGAAAATACAGCAGGAAAGAGGTGGCAAAGACTCTTAAAAAGTGGGAGAGCCTTTTCCCTCCAGCTCTTGGCCTCCCGGGAACATTCCATTTTGCCCCGTGCTTGCTCTGTCCCACACGGTACTCAATCAAGTGAGCGGGCTGTGGTCTCCTCCTGCTGCGTGAGAACTGTGGTACAAAGCTCACTGCTCTAGAAGAATCAGAGGCTTCTCCCAGCCTTCGCCTACGTGGCATCTCTTTAGGACAGGAAGGTGACACCTCTGTGTTGCACTATCAAACCTCTCTGCCCTGGGCCAGTGCTCTGAGGAAGCACAAGTGCACTTCGGTCTCCGTGGGTTTTCCTCATTAGCTGTGCTTGAAAATCCCACTTAGTTACCGCGGCATGAACCTCACTCAGCCAGGTGTTCGAACCCAACCTTTGCATCTTTCAGGCTGTGTGATCGTGGACCAGTGACCTAACATCTCTGAGACTTGGTGTCCTTGTCTGTAAAGTGAGATAATAATAGACCTCTCCCATGAATTTTCACGAGGACAAAGGGAGATGATACATACGCAGAGCCCCGAGTATGGCTCCTGGCTTTCACAAAGCTAAGTCACCGGCGATTATTATTCCTGCATTGGAGTGAACTGCCTTCTGGAATGAGGGCTTGCATTAGATCGCCATCTTTTCTAGCCTGGGTTTTGGAATCCTAAAATCGTACAATTGAATAATCAAAAATAGATTTTTCTGTCTTACGTAAATGCAGAGCCTCAGAGAAGTGCAACGGAGATACAGAGCTGGTTTTCATGGACTCCAGGATGGATGAGGAAGAAGCGCTGTCACCCCCACTGGGACTGCATTCCCGATGGCCGCTTGTTTCCTGGTTAGTCGCTTCTCTGGCTCTGACTGGCCCAGTTCCAGTTTCTTGAGGTTTTTACTGCATGTGGAAGCTATGTTATGAAAACCTTGAAGCCTCCACAAAAACGAAAACTTCCTTTTCTTCCCCTTTCTCCCCAGAGTGAGGTGGCCAAGTACCCCTCAAATCTGGGGGACTGTCCAAGTTCACATGCTCTGTGGCAGTGATCCCATAACCATCCGTTGTCCCAGAAATGACAGCACTTTGGCACCTACACTGCCATTCAGCTGCCTCGCCTCTGACACTGAGACGTGCTCAAGAAAAGCACTCTGGGGGTTCGTGCCCCCGCAGTTTTGATTCAGACCACTGGCCTCTGGATTCATGGTGCATCTTGCTTTTTCCCTCATCAACCACTATATCCGTTCCCCGATCGCCTTCCCGCTTCTGGCATCATGCACAGGTACACACAGGTGCGTGCGACCCTCTCCCTTCCCGCCGCCCTGCCCCGCCCCACAGGTATCCCTGTCCTTACAATTCACACTCGACAAAAACTCTTGGTTAAAAAGTTTGCGAAAACCCACAGCACCTTTCATTAGCAAAGCGTGTGCGAAGGGGTCATACTTAACGCCACCAACCAAAGAATCTTTTTTTTTTTTTTTTTCCGAATGCCTGAACAGACCTGGACCGTCTGACCAAGTCACAGTCCTGTTTTCTGCGCAGCGGGGGCCAGCCAAGACCCCCACCCCCCACCCCACGCTGACACAGGCAGGGTTCTTGTTTAGGTCCAGCGAGCTCTTCAAAAGCGAGCCCTCCCCACAACCTGCACATACACCTCCTTGGCTCGATGACTCTTCTCCTTCTCTAGGTGTCCTGATGATATATCCAGAATCAGCCCCAAAGTGCCTGTCCACACGCTCGTCAGAAAGGCCAGGAACAGCCCCGAAACTCAGGCTCAGGAGCAGTAACCAAGGGTGGAGTGCCATCTGCTGGCCATTTTCACATGGCAGCTTCCTGCTTCTCAACCCACGCGAGGCCAAGTTGCCCGATTTTAAAGCTGTGGAAGGAACTGGGTGGTCGCCTCAGTCATGGGAACAAGTGATTTTTACTGTATTGATGATATCCTACGATTGGGAATAGGCATTTAGAAAACAAGCTTCTTTTTCTTTCACTTCTTTTTAGGTATTTTACGGCAAAATAAGAAATTGGGGAGAGAGTAACTGCTTGTAATTGCTTTTATTGTTGTTGTGACCGTGCTATATTGGTGAACAGTGACAATACAAAGTCTTTGGAACTTCAGCTTTGCACACTCCTAATCAGGACCTCTAAATCAGCATAACCGGTTTGCAAAGGGAGAACTTAACACAAATGCTAATAATAATAATAATAAAGGGAAAGAAAAAAATTAAACTGAATGAACCCATTTCCAAAGGAGCAAAAATACACCTAACGAACAAATGTTTTTGTGATGAGGTTGATATGCCTCAGGTGAAAACAAGCACTTGGACGCAAAGGGCTCACTGCTTTCTCCCAGGCTACGTTTTTGTAGTCTACTAAAACCCACAGAAAACACTGAGGGTTCCCTTTTTAAAACTGGTTTGCCCATTCCAAGACAGAATGCAGAAGATCTCACGCCGAAACGCGCTTCTCTCGACAGCTGACTTTGCCCTCATTCCTTCTGGTTGGTTTCGAATTAGTGAGATGGCACCGGGGATGGGGACGCATTTCTTTAAAAGAACATATGACATGTTTTTATTTGCAACAGACACCAGGAAGAGTGTCACTTACATACAAAAGTCAGATATTTTCTTCCCAAGTTGCACCGCATGGAAGTTTCCCTCAAAGTTCATCTACACAGATTTAGACATGTAGCTGGGGAAACGGTACACACTGCACGTACACACGTACCCATTCCCATCTGCCATGTTTAGAAGTGCCCAGCTGCGAGAAGCCTCATTCTCTGATCCAGGGTGTACACGCTTTCTACACCGAACGTGTCTTCGGGACTTTAAGAGTTAGTTCCTTTTGTTTACGCTTCGTCCGGGCTTTCCGAGGTACCCACAAGCTCCCCTCTACAAGGGAGGATTTGGTTAATAGTTCCTAGTGTTTTCAGCCCCTTTGCTGATTTCCTTCCTGTCCAGTATTTTTAGTTCCTGAGATAAAAACTTCATTTATAACAAAGTCAAAAATCCCTGGAAAATATTTTGTCAATGAAATGTCCACCTTTGCTGCTCATTATTCTATTGAGTGAATGTTATTTTTCTGTGAAACCTAGAAAGCCAGCTCTGATTATTTAAAGAGAGACACAAAGACACAATTGGGTGGGCTTCTTTTTTTTTTTTTAATGTTTTAAGATATAAACATATTACTTAAAATGTTTGCTCTTTGTCGTAAAATGGCCTTTCTGCAGGCACAAGTTTGCTAGGGCCAAATCATTCACTTTAGGAAGCAGACGGTGTCATTACCGGATTCAAGTCTAGAAGACCGAAATTAAATGTATATCTTAAACTCTTTTTATCATTGGTCCCTGGTCTAAAATGTTGAAAGTTGAGGCATGATCAAATAACATTTTTAATTGAAACTAGTCAAATGAGAACTTCTATTTCTTGTCTTTTTAAGTTGTATTTCTTTACAGGGTCCTTTCATTATCATCCCAGAAATTTGGGGAGGTTTTTGAAATCATTGTACATTTAAAACACCAGCTGCTAACTTCAACTCAATTTTCTGCCCTGTTTGCAAAGGATTTTTTTGTTTGGATTTAGTGGGGTTAGGACTGAGAGAGAGAGAGAGAGAGAGAGAGTGTGTGTGTGTGTGTGTATATACAGAAAGACAGAGACAAGGAGACAGAGAAACGCACACAAATAAAACAGTTGTGCTTTGAAGTTGCCACATAATTACTGTTCAGATCTATCACGATGCTCTGAGAGAGAGCGCTCCTTGTTCAGAAGTGATGAGCAGGCAAGCAGCACCCAGGGAGGCGTTCTAGAAGAATGGGTCAAGTTAAGTACGAGAGGAAATACAACCCAGGTAGGGAGAAAAATGCCATTGCTTTTGTTGTTAGAAACGAGAAGGGAAGGAAGGAGAAAGATGGGAGGGAAGGTGAAAAAAGGGAAAATGGAAAAAGAGAAAGAAGGAAACACACAGAGGGGAGTAAGGAAGAAAAGGAAAGAGGGATGGGGGCAGGAAGGAAGGAGGAAGGGAGGGAGGGAGGAAGGAAGGAAGGAAGGAAGGGACGGAGGGAAGGAAATGAGCCGGAAGGAGTGAGGAGGAGAGACGTTTACCGAGCCGCACTCCCCGGGTCTAAGATTCCCTAGCCAAAGCCTCGTGTCCTGGTGCTGACAGTAAGCGTGGCACATGGAGCACAGGCCGCAGGAGGCAGAGAGGTGGCTTCCCCTTGTCATTTCCTTTGTTGGAAGACGGGCTTGGCACCTTGGAAGGGAAAATGGTTGCGGAGCCGGAGCATTTTGCTCCTCGTCAGCAGCCTCTTTGGGCAGTTCCTAACGTCACAGTGCCCCCTGGAGTCCCGCCGGGAAGGGACCCTGACTTCCACCACCACCACCACCCCCCACTCCTGCTTTTCTTACAGTGGGGAGGGGAGGTGGGGAGAAGGCGACTGGAAACTTTTGAAACCATCTCCGCGCTTTGGAAGGGCCGCCACTGGCCGAGGGAGAGGAGGGTTTCCGGAGATGACTTCCGACTTATTTGGGAGAATTAGGAGGAGGGGGAAGGAGGGAGCGAAACCCTTCTCTTCATTTTTTTCCTTCCCCCTTCCTCCCTTAATCCTATTTTAGTTGAGGTCTGACCTTGGAAATTTCCAAAAGACTTTAATCTCCTGTACTCCAAATTGCTAAAGGGAGCCGAAAGAGAGGGTGTGCGTATGTGGGGAAAGGCAGTTTAAAATTGTTTATTTATGAATGGGTTAGACTTTCCTGATAGTAAAAGAAAAACCAAAAGTTAACTAGTTCATTAGGCATTCTCTGTAAATTTAATTTTTTTTCCTTTTCATTCCCCCCACCCTCTTTTTTCTTTTTTTTGAGACAAATACATCCAATCATTAAAACTCAGCTGAGAAAAATGAGCTTAAGCCACAGCTTCCGCCTCTGGGCAGATCTGACCTACTCCACCGTTAGGGTCCTCAGGTCGCGAGGAAATGTCATTGGTATTTTCTATAACGACACCCCTCTTCTCCACCCCGCAATGCGACCAGAGGAAACAAATTACCCTCACGTTGAGAGAAGAGGGGAGGAGGGAAGAAAACAAGGGAAAGAACCATTTCCGTACATATTTTTGAGATACAAAAGAAATCCAGGCACTATGCAGATCTCAAATTTGGGGAGGTTCAAACTCATTGAAATCATTAAGTATTTCATTTTTCAGATGAAAGGCTCTCATTCTGCATTACCGTGCAGAGTTCCGACGTAATTGAAAGTGTCACTTTGGAGGGGTCTCGGTGATTAAGTCTTTTTCATTTCTTTCATTAAAGGGCCAATTTTCCTGATGTGGGTTGTAACTTCGTTCCAATCTGAAATTTCACCCACCCTCATCCCCCCTTGAAAAGGGTCTATTTTGTATGACTGATTTTGAAAGAATAACAAATCCCGTTGTATACTTAGTTTTTTAACTGCTTTTGATTTTATTGACCTACGAAACACAGCAACCCCTCCTCTATCATTCTCCAAGGTCTATTTTAAATCACAAGATACGTCAAGGTATAATTACTCATATTTAAAACATTCCGTAATTATAGGAAGAAAGAATAGAAAAGTGGCTTTAAAAAAAATAAAAAGGACGACTGGAAGCAACTGACTCTCAAGAAATGTCTGCCTTTTATAAAGTTTATAATTTCCCAGTAAATTATTTTAAGTTAATGAACATCTTAAACATGAAGAACTTAAAAAGCTACCCACCCCATCTGACACCATTCGTACACAAACAGGAAAAAAAACAAAACACAGAAGTCCTTTAAATTATGCATTTCTTAAAGATTTCAGAGACGGAGATATTTCTCAGGAAATGTCAGACATGAATGTCTACATAACCTCCACATGAAATAATAAATCAAAATCAGCTTTTTTTTTAAATCTGACAAAACACAATAAACGAGTTCAGAACTTTATTTTTGTGCATGTATTTTTTTAGCGCTCCAAAATACCCAATAATAGGGATTGCCCGATTGGGAAAGATAACGTGTGTTTTCTTGTAACTTGGTGGGAAAATTTTTTGGGTTTTTTTTTTTTTCTTTCAGTTTCTGTAAAGGAAATCGGACATATATTTGAGGGATGAGAATATAATGTTTCTCTGTGATACAATCCAAAAACAACCCAGGAAATCCGAAGTCCAACTGATGTTCTGCTAAAAATTCACACCATTGTCCCCTTAACTGACAACAGATTTAAGGACCCAGAATGTCTGGGTGAACCTCCAATTTCCTGACTTCCAGCCTCTCATGTCTAAACACTAAGTTGTTACTTAAACATCAGCCGGCCTAAGAAGGGTTGCCATCTTTTTTTCTTCTTTTGTTTCCCCACGTAAACTTTACATCTTTGCTGGACCTAGCTTCACCTCACCTAAAATGTATATTTTGCATTTTAACCCCCCAGGAACTGATAGCCTTTGGGGGAAAACAGAATATCTTGTTCAGTTAGAAAAATATTTAACAAGAGAGGAGAAAAAGCACAGAGTAGTGGAGTAGTGTCCAGGCTGAGAGGCACTGAGGATAGAGAGCAAATAACAAGGAAAAGATCGATCAAATGAAAAGGCGGAGAAGTGGGGCTCGAGGGGGGATCCCCAGATTTGTCAATGGAGATCTTTGGGGCTGTGCTTAGAAAAACATTAACCGTCAGAGAGTCACGCCTTTGTGGAAGCTTTAGTTACAAAATCAAATTACAGAAGCCAGCATGCTGTCAGAAGCCCTTTCTCAATCTTTAAGCCCTGTAGCCCCACACCATTTGTGGATTCCAGACCATTAATTTACTTCTGGATTGTTAATTACAGTGGAGTGATGGGAAACCGGGCTCGCAGATTTTATGGGCACCGCTTCTGTGCAAGGGACTGGCTGCTGCTACTTTCAGGGACCAAAAGCTTAAACTTTAACTGCATTTTAAGTAGTTGGGACTGGGGTGCCAGGGCGGGGGACCTGTGAGTCAGTGCTTAGAGCAGGTAAGCAGTTTGTTATTAAAATGGGCTTTGAAGCTCTCTCTGGGTGTATGTCTGCATATTTTAAGGGTCCCAGAAAAAAAAAAAAACAACAACTTATTTTTTAATGCACCTCATTTGGATTTCATTGAATTTTCTGCAGGCACTGATGTTCGGATATGTTGGTGAATTTAACTCCCCTACCCCAACCCCTCCTTACGAAAGAAAAGAAACTCCTTCTTGAGGAGATTTAGAAAGGGAAGAAAAATCCCTTCTGAAAGGCTCAGGGGAGAGAGGGGTGGAGGGAGTAAGTGGTGGGGAAGCTTTATTTTCTAGAGCTTTCTAGAGCTCAAATTCCAAAGGACTGTCTACACAAGAACTGAAACTTTGTTACTGCTTGGCTCTTGACTATTAAATGACTTTCGTTTTTCACTAGCCCATAAAACCCAATCAAAAGTGGGTTTTTTGGGGGGAGGGTGGTGCCAGGCAGTCCCCCAGAAATGGAAAGCCAACTTTCTATGCTATGTTCGTTCTGATTTCCCCCAAGAGGATTTTCAGAGAGGGAGCTGGGGCTCGGGCCTCCCGACACGGGTCCCCCGATGGGGACATGTGGAGGACTCGCTGGCTGCTGCCTGTGAGCCCACATGTCTCTTCGGTGTTGTCCAGAAAGGAAAGAGAAAGGACCTGCGTCCCACCCAAGCCACATCAGTGCACCAGTGCACCACACTTTTTCTTTGTGTCCCTCTCAGGCTTTTTGGGATCTGTGCCCACACAAAGGGCTGGGGAAGTATTTGTTCCCCTTCAGAAAACAGTTCAAACTGCCTGCACCGTCACACTCCTACCTGCTTAGAACAACAGCAGTGTTCACTGCCTTCGAGCCCGAGAGATGGCAGAGGGGATGTGTGCAAAAGACTGGGGAACCTTTAACAGCAAGAAGCTATGCAAAACGCAGAGATGTAAAACAGCACCTATTCCACGGCTGACATCCTGTTGGCTTGGATGTCAAAGAATGTATAAGAGAACTGTGCGGACAGGGCTCCATAATCACTACGAATGAGGGGGGACACCCAACGCCAAGCAGCCAGCCCGTATTTAATTCTAACAGAAGTAACAGACTGTCAAACTCTTTTCTTTCCATCTTTAAACTGAAGGTTCCCCCCACCCCGCCCCTTCTATGGTAGGAAACCAAGCAGAGGTGGGAATGAAGGTAAGACCAGTCCCTAATGACTGCCCATGGTTTCCCCGGGATCGAGCTAGGTTTTCAGGCCTTGTTTCCAATCTCCCCTCCAGACGACAACACTCACCCAATTGAAAAATGGACAAACTAAAGCCTTTCGCTGTTCTCCTGTCCAAATTGGATTGGTTACCCAATTTGACTGAGTGCTTAGAATTTCGTCAATAAGGCAACTAATTGATAATTTGACCGGTGGGGACAAACGTCCATTGCTGAGCCGCACACAGATGGAAGTCGCGGGACCGCTTGAGGCCCCGAGCGACCTGACTGCAGTGATACCTCACTGCGGTGACAACCTGCAGTTAAGACGGGAAGTCTGGGGTCAGCTCCGTTTGTACGGGGCCAAGCTTCTCCAGCCTGCGGCCCGTGAGCTGCATGGGCCCAGGACGGCTTTGAGTGGGGCCCAACACAATTCATAAACTTTCTTAAAACATTATGAAAGTTATGCATGGACCTTTTCCTTAATTTTAGCTCATCAGCTATAGTTAGTGTTCATGTTTTTTATGGATGGCCCAAGACAATCCTGGCCCCACGAAGCCAGAAGAAGGGACACCCGTTAGGCTTTTTCTTCCCAATGGGAGGGCATAGCAGAGGGGAATGACATGCAGAGAAAATAAAACACTGTGAGAGGTCATTGTCAACACAAGACATAGTAGTAACATATCCTCTATGGTCTATATTTATAAACCATGTTTCGTAGAAGAACTAGAGACATCGTGATCATGATGCAGAAAGTACTTACTACATCTGAGGGACTGTGCTAAGTAAGAACCTTGAATACAGTAGCTTATTTAATCCTAACGGTCTCTCAGGAGGTTGGCAGTATAATCCCCATTTTACAGATAAGGAAACTGAGGCCCAGAGACCTCTGCCACTTAGAGAAAACAGTAAAATTCTGAACTCAGACCCACGGATTTCAAATCTTACTGTCCTATTCTTCTCTTCTACAAGCATGGGGGAACGTAACCAGGGGACTTGTTGACAACTTCCTTCTTGCCAAGAGGAAAATTAAATGGCTTCCAAGACTGGCCCACATTTGCTATGTGGCTGTGGACAAGGCACGTCCCTCTGGGCCTCAGTTTCCCCTGGACAAAGTCAGGGGGATCCTCTACTAGTGGGTCCATAAAATACCCTCATCATTACACATTCCTGGCTCTACCAAGAAACATGTTTTTAAGAAATCATCAGGTGTTCTCGCTGCACCTGGAGATGGCAGAACATGAAAAGACACGGGGATATATTTTTTTAATATGGAACGAACCTTAAGAGATCACTGAGGGAGGTTTCATGATTTCGTTGTTAAGAACAAAAGTAGTCTGAGTTGATGTGAGAACGCAGGGCTTCACCTCTGGGTAACACGGGAGTAGTCGTGTTCATTCGTAATAGAGCCGCTCCCCGAACAACACCGTTTAGTCCTGACACTGATGAGAAGACACAGGAACTTAATGCTTGTTTACCTCAGTTACGGCAAAACTGGTTGTCACACGTCGTTTCACCGCTACAGATGCAGGACCTGTGGACGATGTTAAGCGAGGACCCACCGTACGCGCGTACGTCCCTCGTGGAATTGTGGTGAGGGTGAGATAAGAAAACGTTTCCACAGTGACTGGCAGAGCGCCCGGATCCTGGAGCATGTTCAGCAATGGTCCTCGAATAGAGAGGATGAGGATGATGGTGAAGTTGACAGAGATGGGGCAGTGATGGCGACAACGGTGACAACTGTGGTGATGGTGGTTATGGTAGCAGTGATGAGGAAGGAGATGACGGTGGTGACGACGGTGATGATGGTGGTTATGCTAAAAGTGGTGATGAAGACCATGATGGTGGTGATGGTTTTAACAGTGAAGGGGACGAAGATGGTGATGTTAATTTTCCCAGGTGACCGCTGAGGAACTGGAGTCCCCAAAGTCACATAGTAACAAGCAGCCCAGCCAGAACTAGAAGTCCACCCCGCCCCCCACCAGAGCTAGCCCACTGCCTCTTCTGTAGCTCCCAGCTGAAAGTAGACGGCGCAGGACGCGGCTGAAGTGCACCGAGCGGCCATGGTGACGTCAGCAGCGCAGCCCGGGCCTGCGCTCCACCCCAGGCTCGTTTTACAGCCCTCGAGAAATCCTGTCCTCGCCAGACCTCATTCCCTGCCCCTTTCTGATGCTCTGCTGAGAGCAAGGAGGTGGACTCCAGATCGCTGCTTTGTCACCCGTCGCTCCTGGGGACTCAACCGCAGCTGCTCTGCGTTTTGAGAAATTCTCCCCCGGGGATGATGCATGTCCTGGTTTCAGCCCAAGAGACGAAAGAACCTATTGAATTTGTCCATTTCATTTTCCAGATGGGGCTCAGGTGTGAGAGAGTGAGAAACCAGAGTTGGAGGGAAGAAGAGAATGAGAGAGGGGAGAAAAACAACTTTCCATGCCCAGCAGCAGCATTCCCAAAGTGCACTGCGTTCTCCTGATAATGAGGGAGAACTGGTTTGAGGGTCTCCAGGGACCGCTGCCCCAAGAGCCCAAAGCGAACCGCCAGGAAGGGGAGGGCAGCTGTTGCCTGCAGCTGTCTGCCCGCAGCAGACATCGCTAGCAGACCGGCAGCCTCCCTAGGACTCTCACGGAGCTCTAGGCAGCCACGAGCAATCGATCAGAGCGGACACAGCGACACAAAGCATCTTCACTTGGCATGCGGGAACGAGACGAGCCAGTGACTCATAAAGGCCTGGACCTGCTGCAAAAGCCATGGAGTGACTAGGTCAGGGAGGGGGTTACTGCACAGAAGCCAGGGGGCAGCAGACGGGCACCTCCCTGCCTAACCACATTTCAAACATGGTGGGTGACGTTTCATTCATTCACTCACTCTCTCACCTACTGATCCACTCGTTCATTCATTCATCTCCTCATTCCTTCACTCCCTCATTCCTTTTCTCATTTGTTTATTCCCTCACTCTCTTACCCCCTCCGTCTTTCATCCACTCCCCCTCCATCACTCATACCTTTTGCTGCGATGACCGGATGTGTCCAAATGACTCTTTCCATCCGCTGACTGCGGCGTTCGCGTTTACCCCACGAGCTAAAAAAACCTTTCCTCCATTTACAAGATTTTTAAACATGTTTTCCTGTGGCTTGCACTATCCACAACAAAGACATTTTGTATGCCATATTGTGCAACATTTTGTGATAAATATTTTATGTCATGAATGTCATTAGGTTCTAATTTATCATACTTAAATCTAACTGATGCCACTTAGTCTGTCTTCAGTATTTTTTGCTAAAATGCAATATAATGGTAAATTTATTACCATATAACAAAAATTTAAAATAAAAATGTCATTTATATACAAAGCTGCTCAAAATGTTATTAAATACACAAAATAATAAAACTATCAACACTTTCTTTTTTGTGGTTTTTTGACACATTTTTAGAGAAAAACCTTGAAGCCAATTAGTCCAGTGAATGGGGTAATTCAACCAACACTCACTTACGGTGCCTTCTGTGTGCAGGGCACTGCCCTGCATTCTGGAGACACAAAAGTGAACAAGGGCGTCCCAGCCCTGTCTACATGGGGCTTACAGTCTCGCAGAAAAAACTAAACTTGACCATTGCACAATGACTTCTTTTCAATTGTGATCATTGCGACAAAGGAGGAATACGGGATGCTGTGAACGCCCAGAGCAGGGACGCACTCTAGCAGGAAAAGGTGGAGGCCAGAAATCAGGAAAACTTTCTCAAAGGAAGAAGCGCGTACAGTGAACCGGTGAACCCATAAGGACAGCGGCAGGGGTGCCCCGGCCCAACGGGGCGGGGGGGGGAGGGGGGCGGGGAGGGCGGGGAGAGACGGCTTCCGCAAAGGCCTGCAGGTGGGTGGGGGACGAGCATACTTGTGAACCTGAGGGAAGGTCAGAGCGCCCAGAGCCTAGAGGACGTAGAAAGGAACAGACGCTACAGAGGTGGGCAGGGGGTAGCGCCCCCTCCCACACACGAGTCCGAGCGTGACCCTCACCTGCGAAAACCCTTCAGTGGCTGCCCCCTGCCCAGAATGCACTCCAAACCCCTCCCCAAGTTCTGGCCCTACTCCCCTGTCCCCCTTAGCCCACGCCAGCCTTTCTCACCGAAGACGACCCAGACTGAATGTCCAGCGTCTGGCTACCAGAAAGCCTAGCAGGCAAGCCCCACCGCAGCAGACACGACGTGGGGTTTGCTGCCGGCGGCATCCCCCGGCCAAGGGTCTCCGCACAGTGCCAGACACACTGAGGAATACTGTCAGTGTACAAATGAGTGGGTCTTTGCCCCCACCCTTGGCACAATGCCTAGCACGAAGCACTGGAAATTTAAATGCTGGGAGAAAGGAGGGAGGAAAGGAGTCAAGAATGATAAGGAAGGAAAGGAGGGAGGGAGGGAGAGAGGGAG
>PVJL010010197.1:0-51237 GCA_004026885.1 Lyroderma lyra | reverse complement strand
GAGTGTGTGTGAGTGTGTGTGTGAGTGTGTGTGAGTGTGTGTGAGTGTGAGTGTGTGTGTGTGTGAGAGTGAGTGTGTGTGTGTGAAACACGCAATACAGTTTGCTCGTCCAATGCCTCAGTAGCGATAGTTATGTAACACAGTTGATGCCATGAAAATTTCACCTTTTTTCCCAGCAGATGGCAGCCTCCACCTCTGAACAAAGTTACTTTTCTTCAAAATGTACTATAAATGAGGAAGAAAATCAATTTGTTCAGCAATATCTGTTAATATTATTTCTTTTCTTCTTCTTTTTTTAAATAAAAGTTAATGGGCATCACATATATGTCTATTGAAATTGTTTGGGCATTAGTGATATTAAACCATTACCTTTATGGAGTCAGAGCAAATTACATTATAGACCTGGAACAATTAAGATTGCTGACTTACCTTTTTGTCAGAAAACTCTTAGAACAAAACATGTATGTACATCTTTGTGACCTTGGGGTGTAGAGCACCTTCTTAGATATGATACTAAAAGCACAAGCAACAGAAGAAAAACAGATAAATTTGACTTCATCAAGATTAAAAACTTTGGTGCTTCAAAAGATAGCATCAAGAAAGTAAAAAGACAACCCACTGAAAGGTGAAAATATTTGCAAATGATATATCTGATGAGGGACTTGTATCCAGAATTCTAAAGAACTCTTGCAATTCAGCAACAACAAAATTATAAATAAAAATAAAATAAAAGCTCCCACCAAATACCCCAATTAAACATGAGCAAATAGAAAATAGAATGGTGGTTCCCAGGAGCTGGGGTGAGGGGAGAAAAAAAGGGGTGTTGTTTAATGGGTGTAGAGTTTCAGATTTGCAAGATGAAAAAGTTCAGGAGATGTGTTTCACAACAGTGTGAATAGACTTAACACTACTGAATTGCACATTTAAAATGGTTAAGATGGTAAGTTTCATGTCATATATTTTTTACCACAATAAAAAAAGAAAGTAAATTAGCTTTGGGGGGGGGGGGGAAGGGACAAAGGATCTAAATAGACATTTCTCCAGAGACGATACAGATGGCCAGTATGCACGTGAAAAGATGCTTGCGTAATTAGCCATTCAGGAAATGCCTAATCAAAACCACAATGAGATGCCACTTCACACCCACAAAAAGGATGACAGTGACAAGTACTGATGAGAGTGTGGAGAAACAAGAACCCGAATTCACTGCTGATGGGAATGTAAAATGCCAATAAATGAATATGATGACCTGGAATATAGGTGGTTGTTGAGAGTGAGAAATGAGGCTGTGAGGGAGATAAGGGACTGACTGATGGGGCAGGCTCAGTGGGGCGTAGGTCCCGCTAGGGCGAAGGACTGTTGGAGGAGCTGGAGAGAGAGTAGAAGTTGGCATGAGAATGGGGTGCTTGAAAATTAGATTTTAAGTGATGTACAGTGATTGGCAATAAAATATTCTAGGATGTGACTGTGAAACTGGGGGCCAGTATAGGGCGGGGAAGGATTTGCTGAAGGAGGAAAGTTCGGGGACAACCAGCATGTACGTTTCCTAGGTGGTCGTAAGGAATTACCACAAACTTGGTGGCTTAAAACAAATGTATTTTCTCATGGTTTTGGATACCACAAGTTTAAAATCAAGATGTCAGCAGGACCATACTCTCTTTGAAGGCTCTAGGGTAGTATGTATTTTTATTAGTCAGTGTTCTCCAGAAAAACAGGACCCAGAGGAGATATGTAACTATGAAGAGATTTGTACAAGGGTTTGGCTCACGTGATTATGGAGGCTGTCAGGTCTCAAGGTCTGCACCTGGAGTTGGCAAGCTGGAGACCCCGGAGAGCTGCAGGTGTAGTTGTAGTCCAAGACTGAAGCCTTTCATCCAGGAGAACTGCTAATGTCATTTTGGTCCCAAGACGAGCAGGCTTGAGACGCAGGAAGAGACAGTATATCAATTCAAGTCTGAAGGCAGGAAAAGGAGGAATTCTGTCTTACTCAGGGGAGGATCAGCCTTGTTTTTTCTATTTGGGCTCCCAACTCATTGGATGAGGCCTAGCCATGTTAAAGAGGAAAATCTGTATTACTCAGTCTACCAATTTATATGTTAATCTTATCCAAACACCCTCATAGGAACACTCAAAATAATGTGTAACCAAATATCTGGGTACTCTGTAGCCCAGGCAAGTTGACATGTAAAATTAACTGTCAGGCCATTCCTGGCCTTTTCCTGCTTCTAGTGGCTGCTGGCGTTCCTTGACATGTTGCGTCACTACAGTCTCTGCCTCCTTGGTCACATTGTCTCTTCTTCTTCCCTTGCTTCTCCTGTGTGTCTGTCTTATAAGGATACGTGTGATCGTGTTTTGGTCCCACCCAGAAAATCCAGGATAAATTTTTCCTCCCATGATCCTTCACTTAAACACATATTTTGCCATAGAAGGTAATAGTCACTCTTTTGCCCTATAGGGTAATATTCTCAGATTAGGGTGTGGACATGTTTGTCGGGGAGGGTGCAGCATTCAGCCCACTACCACGTGTTTTGGAAAGGTCAGCTATGTGAATGTTGAAATCAAGAAGTATGACAGTAGTAATGTTGGACTGCACTGTGGAGGGCTAGTTAGGGTTTGGGTCTGATGACATGTCACTCAAAACTGGGGTTTTAAGGAAAAGGGAAATGGATCTGAGAGTGGCAGTGTGGTACTAGGAGGACCTCTCCCCCACCAGGAGACCCCGAGGTTTGAGGGGTATGAGAGAGAAAGCAGCTGCCACTTGAATGGCTTTAGGGGAAGCCTGGCCTTCAGGGCAAGTCAGGTTTCCTTCCAGAACAAGAAGGAGGAAGCAATACTCGGAGAAGACATTGTCAGCTAGGGAAGGCATTTTGTTTATGGTCGAGCATGAGGAAGTAAGTAGAAGGGTTTTGAGAGTTGAGGATTAATGGGAGATGGGGTCATGTGAGGGCATGTTCAGAGCCTGATGGAACTGAGACCCCGGCAGGAGTCTTTGAATTTTCCTATGAAACAAGCGTAACTCTTAGTGAAAGTTGTGCTGGCCTTAGCCTCACATTGTCTCTAAGGCAGACAGATCACTGTGCTGCTGCTGTGAGGGTTAGTGGGGAGGGTCTTGCCAGGAACAGCTCTGGGTTCTTCTCTTTATTCCTGTTGGTGGTGGTGTGAAGGCCTGGGGAGATGTGCCCTGAAGCTCTCCTGACCCCCAGCTAAACGGACTGCTTCACTGACCAAAGCCTTCTCTCTGAAATTATCGACTTCCTAGACCCATCCGAGAGATAGAAGGAATAGGCTAGAGGTGTCCTGGCAGCATTTGTCAGTATTTCCCATGGGTTGATTGGGATGTTTTAAATATTGCTCTTTTTGACATCTGAATGTTGCCCCTAGTTGACTGGTATTTGCATGCACTGATTTTTAAACCCATTTATAGCTGCAAAAGTGCTGAGCTTGAAGGCAGACCACTTGAAATGGCCTAAGCTGTTTAAAAAGATGGATGCTTACTAAAGACAATAGTGGAGTACAGTTTATGAAACAATAAGGCATCTTTTCCACTATAGCCTGATTATTCTTAGAGCAGAGAAATGATAGGAAGGTTTTCCATTGCAGAAAAATGTATGACTTCACCCAAACCAAGCAACTCTTCAAATGAACTATTAATACTTCTCAAGCAGTCGTCACTTAGCCACAGCCCTCTCTCCAGCCTTAGATCTTTTTTGATTCTTACAGGTGGCCACCAGAGCTGAACTGGAGAATGTGTATCCTCCTCCATGTGTGGGAGCATTAGGGTTTTCTGTGACCCAGCAGTGTGAATTGCTTGTCTGTTTCTACATTAACTCAAATGTATCAGTGATTATTGCCTGTTTATCTAGTGCTTTCTGAGGTCTATAGACACAGGTTTAGGGTAGAACTGTTGTTCTAATTAAGTTTAATGTATGTGTATTGTATATTCATTACATTTTATCTCCATTTAGTGACTCCAGAACGATACATTCATTGGTTGTTAATTAATTAAATGTTGGGATTACCTCTGATAAACCAGATGTTACATTCCCTGGCTCTCCTGAGCTGTTTTCTTCTCTTGCAGTGCCCTCTCTCTAAATGTCTTCCCACAGTCCCAGGTTTTAGATGACTGCCTGGGTACTGATAAATTTCTGCAAATTTTAATTCCAGCCCAAGACTTCTTGTTCAGGTTAAGACTCTTCCAGTCAGTGATCTTATAGATATTTCCATCTGGATATCTCACTGGCTTTTCTGTGAATTCATGGTTCTAATAATTTTCCAGTCAGTTTTCTTTGACTTCTAGCTAGACAGCTATAGCATCTATAGGAAACAAATTGGTCATTTCCCCACTGTTATACCTTTCTTTCTTTCTTTCTTTCTTTCTTTCTTTTTTTTTAAATAACCTCTGTGCTGGCAAGAACTTTTAGAGCTGTGCTTCCAAAAATTGCCTGAAAAGAATCATCTGGGCTCTTTCTTAAATATACAAAGTACCAGGCCTCTTCTCCTGGGAATTTTAATTTAGTAGGTCTGGGTTGACGCAGAGGAATCTGCTGTGTTTGTTTTTTAAACAAGTACCGCAGGGATCTTTTATCTGCAGACAAGTTTGGGAAACGCTGTTTCAGAACAGTGCTGGAGAACAGGATGGCCATCTTGGGTTCCTGACTGGTGAACCCGTATCATGTATGATGTGGATTGACTGCTGGCTCTGCTCCTGCCTTGACCTGTGGCAGTATTTGTAGCAGGCTTTGGAGGTACCGTGTGCCCAGGGTAGTCATACAATGGCCTGTCTAAACCAAGCAAAGCACTTTCTGCCCTGGCATTACTTCAGTAAACATGTCTAGTGCCTGTTATGTTCCAGGCCCCGCAGAATGCTGCTGCACAAAGAAGCACATGGCAGGTCTTCTTGGTCGTCCGACCCTCATGCCCTCCCTAACCTCCAGCCTTTCCTGGGACTCTGGCTGCCTGTGAATGTACTTCCGTAGTGCTCATGGGCTCGCTTCTTTTTTGTTGTAGCTAATTAGACCCTTTATTTGCCAAAACCTGAAGTATTATTGGTCA
This sequence comes from Lyroderma lyra, assembly GCA_004026885.1. Taxonomy (NCBI): domain Eukaryota; kingdom Metazoa; phylum Chordata; class Mammalia; order Chiroptera; family Megadermatidae; genus Lyroderma; species Lyroderma lyra. The sequence goes on along the minus strand of PVJL010010197.1, from coordinate 46,185 downwards.
CACTTCTCCTTGGATGCTCCTGCCATGCGATGCGGCCTGTTACTTCGTTTGAGCCAGAGAACTGTCTGCCGAATGTATGCTGGAAGCACTTTCTAAACCAGAGATGATTTATAACACACTGAAGTTTAATCTTATGGAGTAATGTTTTGAAAGCTTTTACAGTTGTCTTTGGTCTGGGACTTTTATTTATATCTTTCGCTCACAGGCAGCACAGTGACAGCTGTGAACTCTTTGTAGTTGCTTCTTCCACCCTATTTTCTTACTTTTGTATCTTTGAATCTGTTGTTGTCTCTGCCCCATCTTCCTGGCTTTGAATCTGTTGTTGTCTCCTCCCCATCTTCCTGGCTTCCCTTGCCACCTTCTGTATAGTCTCTAAGATTTAGCTCAGCTATTGCTTCTTTTCCTGATCCCCCATGTCTTTCAATAAAGCTTTATAGTTTTCCCCCCAGAAAGATCTTGTACGTATATATACTAGATTAATTCTTATGTACTGTACATTTGTTGTCGCTGTTGCAAATGGTGCCCTTTTTCCTACAGCTTTTTCGAGATATAATTTACATGCAATGAAATGCACCCACTTTAAGTGTACAATTCTCAGAGTTTTGGCAAATGCATACAGTTGTGCAAATGGTATCTTTTTTGAATTATGTGTCTGAACAGTTCGTTGCTGGTATATGGAATACAAAGTGTTTTTTTTTTTTTTTGTATTTTAATCCACTATCTAGTCATCTTGCTTAATTTGCTTATTAATAATAGTAATTTATACTCAGATCCTATTAGATTTTTCTATAAATAATTAGGCCACTTGCAAATAGTGATAGCTTTGTTGTCTCCTTCCCACTCCTTATGCTTTTATTATTTATCATACTTTATTTTTTCTTTTGGTCTTATGCTGGCTAGAACCTCCAGTGCAATATTGAATAGAAGTACTTTTAGGAAGAGTGACATTTTAAAAAGGAACAATCTAATATGAAGAAAAGACCAAACTGAACTTCTAGAAATAAAAACAATATTAAGGTTTTAAGCTCCATGGAGGAGTTAAGTAGCAAATGAGAGACAACTACAGCAAAAATTAGGGAATGGAGAATAGAGCTGAAGAGCTGAAGAAATTAATCAGGATACAGAATATTAAGCACAGATATAGGGAAATGGAAAATGTGAAAGGCAATGAAAGGATTTGAAGAATAGAATGAAAATACGCATAGAGTGAATTCTGTACCTATAATAGCTAACCTATTCAAGAGCGAGAAGATATAAAAATATATTTTCAGAAAAAGTCTCAGTGGGTTTGCTACTGGTAGACCATTGCTGAAGGAACTAATAGAGGATATGTTTGGGAAAAATAATAATTGAAGAAATAAGGACGATATGATTTACAAGAAATCGTACACAGTGGAAATGGTAAATGTGGGTAAATTTAAATAAGCATCATGCATAAAATAGTAATGACTAATTTTGGTAGGCTTAAAATAAGATGCACTAATCAACTATGACGTGAATGTAATTAAGGCATTGTTAGAATGATAGGATTTTAAGTTACAAGATGAGAGTACAGATGCTGATTAAGATTGTGGTCAGTGTTCATGTTAAAACAGAGGAGATTCCTGATTTGTCTGAGGATTTAATAGGCTTATGTTTCTGCTTGGATCCCCTCTGATGGTAGCTTGATGCTCAGGATGATGGACTCAGAGAGAGTAATTTGACGTGAATGTGACAGGAATGGCCTCCGAGGCACTAATCCTGAGCTTTTTCCATTAGGCTGTTGTGCTCCCAAGTGTCAGGGCCTGTCAGCATGTGCCCTGCACTGGAGACTGCTGTGCAAGGAATTAGCTGGAGGCTGATTGAAAATACAGTCATCCGAGCTCAAAAGAAATTTATTTTTCAGAGTGTCGTAGTGGCTGCTCCACAGTTGTCTGAGGAAGGCAGTTTCAGCCTCAGCACACAGTGCAGTGGTTATATAGCACAGTCACCTCCCTCTCCCTACCTTGGAGTCTGCCCTCGATTGGAAACTATGTCCCCATTCCTAACTTACCCCACATGATCTTCATGTGGTACTGGGCATCCCCACTGTTGCTGACTGACTTCTTGCAAGAATGTCACACTGTCCCAGGCTGTCTCTCCCAATCCCTGTATGTTCTTTCTCTGAGTAATTTTACCTGTTCAGGGGCTGTGTTGTACTGTGAACAGAGGAAGACAGGCCTAGTTATATGAGCTTTAGTTTTCACACTATAAAATTGAACTTAACATCTAATTCATACGACTGTTGGAGGGTTAAATGAGCCTATATATGTGTGCAAAACACCTATCAGGTGCCTGACACTAATTTCTTAATAAATGTTAATTCCATTTCAGAAAAAAAAGCGAAACCACTCAAAGAGTCAACTCAAAGGGTATAATTGCCAAAAAGGGAAAACAAAATGAGATGAAAGGAGAGAAAGAAAACCTAAAAAGTAGATAAGAAAGGAAAAAAATTAAAAAAAAAAAAGAAAAATAAAACAAATAATGATATATGAGGTTGGACTGTTAATTTCACAAACTCATCGTAGAAAAAGTGCTACCTACCTCATTGCTGAGTGTCATCACTACGGTCACCTTCGAAGTCCTCCCATTGGGAAGCCATGCACCGACGCCAGCGCCTAGTCCACCCTTCAAAGCAGTTTTGGAGCTCTTTCTCTGGAATGGCCATCAGAGCTGTTGTCGTACCCTGAAATCTGACAATTAAGTTTATGAACTTGCACCATGTGCTTACATTGGCAGCACTGTACTAACAACTCGGGAAGGTGTCATAATCTTGGCAAGGGTAATACGATGATAAATCCGATGGCCATTCCAGAAAAAGAGCTCCAAAACTGCTCTGAAGGGTGGACTAGGCACTGGTGTCTGTGCATGGCTTCCCAAGGGGAGGACTTCGAAGGTGACCGTAGTGATACTCAGCAATGAGGTAGGTAGCACTTTTTCTAGGATGAGTTCACGAAATTAATTGTTCCACCTCCTAATAAGCTATAGAAATAAATAAAAAATTTATTATTAACCAGTAAATTAAATTTTCCAAGTAAAAAGCAGCAGTTGTTAGATGGATTTTGTTTTGTTTTGTTTTGTTTTGTGTTTTTTTGGTATGTGGGTAGCTCCCTGGCTGGGAATCGAACCCAGGCCGCAGCGTTGACAGCGCCAGCGCTGAAGTCTTAAGCCACTACAGCACCAGGGATTGCCCTAGATGGATATTTTTAAAAATTGGACTCTATGCTGTTTACAAGAAACAGCAAAAAAATACACACAGTAGTGTTGAAAGTTAAGGATTAAAAAAAGACATACCTGGGAAAGTACTAACCAAAAGAAATCTGGTGAAACTACATTAATCTCAGAAAATAGGTTTCAGGGTTCCCTGGTGGTGTAGTGACTAGGCTTTAATGCTCTCACTGCTGTGGCCTGGGTTTGATTCCCAGCCAGGGAACCAACCAAAAAAAAAAAAAAGGTTTCAGGGCAATAATCTTTACCAGAGAGATTAAAGTGATGTATTTTATGTTATTATTTTACACATAGATACACATCTAGTAATGTTGCTATAAAATAAATAAAAAAGGCTCAATAATAAATTGAAAAATACATTATTAAAATAGGTAATTTTAAAACACCTCTCTCAACAATTGTTAGAATTATTAGACAAAAAACAGACTGTAAAAAATTTGAATGTACCCAATTAATGATTGCACATTGTTTTCAAATACACAAAAATTCACCACGTAAATGAAGACTCAAAAGAGAATTAGTATCATCTGATTATAGTACACTTGGGTTAGGAAACAGCAAAAAGATGAGAAAACAGCTGGTACGTTGATTCTTGAAAACTTAGTTGAAACGAATAGATTCTTAAAACCACCTTGCTTACCAAAACTTGTTCAAAATGGAATAAAAGAATACAATTAGTAGTATAATTAATTGTTAAAGAATTTGAATTAGTAGCTTAAAATTTTTACACAAAGGAAGTAACTAGACCTGAATGACTTTACATGAGTTCAACAAACATTCAAAGAAAAGGCAAATTCCACTCTTATATAAAATTTCCCAGATTTTAGGAATGATAAAAAGTAATCATTCCAATTTCATTTTTGAGGCTAGAGTAACCTCGGTATCAAAATCTTATGAGGGCAGCAAGAAAAGAAAACTACAAGCCATTCTCATGAACATAAATGAAAACTTAAACACAATATTATGAAACTGAATCCAGCAGTGTCTATAAAAGATAATATATCATGACCACACTGGTTTTATTTCAGCAATTAAAGATAGGTTATTATAACTTAACCATATTCATAGATGGATAGATTTAATCCATACAATCATCTCAAAAGACTCATATAAAATATTTAGTATAGACTGATATCCATTGATTATTTAAACACACACATACACACCCCCCTCAAAACAAAACAGTTTAAAACAAAACCAAATCAAACCTTAACAATCTGGAAGTAGAAGGAACTTCCTTAATGTAATATATTTGTTAAAACTGATAATATCCATTGTATTTACTGGTAAAATACATATGATTTAATATTGGGGCTTGCTATCACCACATCTATTCCATGTTTTATTGGGAGTCATAAGCAGCTTAGTAATCAAGGAAAAGAAATAAAAATGTTTGAATTGAAAGGAAACAAAATTGTCATTTTTTGACAATGGCTGTAAATTTAGGAAGCCTGAAAGAATTTCCAGATAAATCATTAGAATTAAAATAGAGCAGGGACCATAAAAATATAAATAGATAATTGGACTACATCAAAATTAAAAACTTCTGTGCATCAAAGGACACAATCAACATAATGAAAAGGCGGACTATGGAATGAGAGAAAATATTTGCATATCATATATCTGATTAAGGGTTCATATCTAGAAAGAATATATAAAGAACTAAAACAACAAAAAACAACCTATGGACAAAAATAGGCAAAGGACTTAAATAGACATTTCTCCAAAAAGGACATACAGATGGCCAACAGACACATGAAAAGATGCTCAACATCACTGATTGTCAGAGAAATGCAAATCAAAACTGCTATGAGATATCACCTCACTCCCGTCAGAATGACTCTCACCAATAAATCGACCAACAACAAGTGTTGGTGAAAGTGTGGAGAAAAGGGAACCCTTGTGCCCTGTTGGTGGGACTGCAAATTCATCCAGCCACTATGAAAAACAGTATGGAGCTTCCTCGAAAAATTACAAATGGAACTGAACTACATTATGATCCAGCAGTTTCACTCCTGAGTATTTATCCAAAGAAATCCAAAACACTAATTTGAAAAAATATATGCACCCCTATGTTTATTGCATCATTATTCGCAATAGCCAAGCTATGGAAACACCTAAATGCCCATCAATAAATGACTGGCTAAAGAAGCTGTGGTACAGTTACACAGTGGGGTATTACCAGGCCATAAAGAAAAATAAAATCTTACCCTTTACAACAACATGGATGAAACTAGAAGATACCATGCTAAGTGAAATAAGACAGACTGAGAAAGACAAATACCATATGATTTCACTTATATGTGGAATCTAAACAGAATAAATGAACAATCAAAGTAGAAAAAAAATTTTGGACACAGTAGTTTAGTAGTTGCCAGAGGGAAAGCGGGGAGGGGGCTGGGGAAGGAGGAAGAGGGATTCAAATATATGGTGATGGAAAAAGAAATAACTGGGTGGTGAGAACACAGTGCTACACATAGACGATAAAGAACTGTACACATAGAACCTATATAATTTTACTAATCAATATCACCCCAATAAATTTAAACAAAAATCATATACAAATAGTTAATAAGCATATGAAAAGATACTTGACATCACTAATCATTAGGGAAATGCAAATTAAAACCACAATGAGATATTACCTCATACCTATTAAGATGATTACTATAAAAAATAACAAGTGTTGGCAAGGATGTGGAGAAATTGGAACCCATTGTTGGTAGAATGTAAAATGGTGCAGCTACTATGGAAAACAGCATGGAGGTTCCTCAAAAAATTAAAAATAGAATTTCATATGATCCAATAATTTTACTTAGGGATATTTTTCCAAAAGAATTGAAAGCAGAATTTTGAAGAGATATTTGTACACCCATGTTTATAGCAACATTATTCACAGTAGCTAAGACTTGGAAGCAACCCGAGGGTCCATGGATGAATGAATGGATAAAGAAAAATGCATTTTATATACACAATGGAATATTATTCAGCCTTGAAGAGGCAAAATTCTGACACATGCTACAACACGAATGAATTTTGAGAACATTATGCTGAATAACAGAATCCAGTCACAAAAAAGCAAATACTGGATTCTGCTTGTCTGAAATATCTAGACTAGTAAAATTCATAGAAAAAATAGTGACTAGTGGTTGCCACTGTGGTTGCCAGGGACTTAGCGGAAGGAAATGAGTTGTTTAATGGGTGTAGAGTTTCAAAAGCAAAATTCTGGAGATTAGTTGCACAATGTGAGTATGCTTTACTGCTCTGTATATGTTAAAATGGTTAAGGTGGTAAGTTTTATGTTACGTATATTTTATCACAACTGAAAAAAATAAAAGGAAAGCAGGGTTGGTGGTTATAAAATCTATAAAATAATTAGAAATAAATGAGAGAGACACATGGATTCTTTTTTTTATTGTTAAATTTATTGGGGCGACATTGGCCAGCAAAAATTTTATGAGTTCCAGGTGTACAGTTCTACAATGAATCATCTATATGTTGTGTTATGTGTTCATCACCCAGAGTTAGTTGTCTTTCCATCACCATATATATTCGAGACACTGTCTCTTCTCTCGCACCCCCTCCCCCCTTACCCTCAGATAACCACTAATCACTAAAGTATTGATTGTGTGCATAGATTCTTTATGGACAACAATTTATACCTTTATTAAAGAAGGCTTAAATGCATGAGGAGATGAACACATGCATGAAAGGAATGTTCAGTTTATAAAGATGTCACTTCTGTCCAAAACTACCTATAGATTTGATCAGTTCCCATCAAAATCTGAATGGGATGTTTTTGTGTTAAATAACAAATTGCTTTTAAAAGTTAAGTGGAAGTGCAAAGAGTGAAGCGTAATGAGGACTCTCCTAGAGGAAAAGGCAAGTGTGGGGCACTGGTGCTACCTGCAAAGAAAAGAAAGCTACAGCAGTTAAATCATGTGACACTGACCCAGGGATGGCAATAGAGTATCTGGTAGGAAAAGAATAGACTATTTATTAAATGATCCTGGGGCAATTGATTATTATTATTATTTTTTTAATTTATTCTTTTTTTTTTTTTTTTTTTTTTTTTTTTTTTTTGGTATGTAGGTAGCTCCCTGACTGGGAATCGAACCCAGGCCGCAGCACTGACAGCGCCAATGCCGAAGCCTTAAGCCACTACACCATCAGGGAACTCCCGATTATTTTTTTAATAAAAATATTTTTGTTAGACTTACTGGGGTGACATTGGTTACCAAGAGTTATAGGTTCCACATGTACAATGCTACAGTGCATTGTCTATTTGTTGCATTATATGTTCACCACCCAGTGTGAGTTCTCTTTGCATCACCATATATTTGGTTCCCCCTCCCTCCTCTCTTGCCCCCTACCTTTTCTCCCACCCCCTTCCCTCTGGCATTTGATTATTAATGTGGAATAAAAGTGGAATCTTTCCTCAGAAGTACCAGACAAATCAGTTCTAAGCAGATTGAAACTTAAATACAAAAGGTAAAATCTATAAAACTTCAGAGGACAATGTGGGAGAATATCTTTCTGACCTCAGAGAGGGAAGTATTTTTTAAGGTACAGAAAGCACAAAAATGTAAAGGAAATGATGAATAAATTGGGACTGACATTATATTTAAAGATGACTGTTCCTCAGAAACCATAAAGTGAAAAACAAGCCTTGAAGTGGGAGTTGTTGGCAAGTCATAACTTCCATAAGGTTAAACTACAAAATATTTGAAGAACTACAAAATATTTAAAGAGGCAACCCAGTGAAACGCTATGCTAAATGCAGGGGAAGGTATTTCACAGGCAAAAAAACCACAAATGGCCCATGAATATAAAAAAAGATGCCCAATCTTTTTAGTAATCAGGGAATTGTAAATTAAAACCATAATACTATTTATCGCCCACCAGATTGGCAAATGTTAAAATGTCTGATAATAACAAGGGTTGGCCAGAACGTGGAGAGTCAGGAAGGCTCTCACATAGCTGAGTGAGTACCAGTTGGCAGTGCCCAGTAGAACTGAATGTGTGTAACTTATGACCCAGTAATTCCACTCTTACGAAATTTTTACACATGGCCACCAGGAGACACGGACAAGAAAGTTTATTGCAGCACTGTGATGAGAGGGGAAAAATGAGAACAACCCAAATGTTCATCAGCAGTGTAATGGAAGTATAAATTATGATGTAATTAAGCAATAAAGGACAATCAAGCAGTGAAAAGTTGAATGAATTACAGTTACATGTAGTACATGGATGTACTACAACAATTTTAAGTGAAAGAAGCCAAGTTGCAGAAAAAAATACATAAGTCTGTATAGGTTTTAAACATGTATGAAATGAATTGTACTATTTGTGCATAATTGCTAAAATAATTAAGGAAATGATGAATACAAAATGCAGGACACCAATTGCAGGAGAGGAGCAGGTGTGGGGGTAGGCCCTGTTAGGTAAGGGCCCACGCCGAGACTTCAGAGTGACCAGTGTTCTGTTTCTCAGGCAGAATAGTAGGTAGATGGGTATATGTTTTACAACTTTGTAAACTGTGTGTATATGCTTTATACACTCTGGTAATAGTTTTTAAAAATAGTAACTTGTAATATTCTTAAGAGATGGTGGGAAATGTTTTGAAATTAGATGAAGTAGATTAGCGTATTGAAAATGCACAAAGATTGAAAATCATCGCGCAAGAGTGTTTGCCGGAGATTTAATTTTCTGGGTTAAGGCCTCTCCATATAGCAGCTTCAGAGTTCGAGGGAGGGTGTCGGTACAGAGAGCTAACAGAACCTCTCTGGCATAGTAGCTCAAATGATGTGTGGGAGACACCAGTCCCTGGGCTTGACTGCTTTTTGTCCTCCCTCACTCCCTCTTCACTTCCATAAACATTTAGTGACTGACTGCCGGGTCTTGGGCTTTGTCCCAGGATCAGTTAGCCAAAAGAGGTAGTGTCCCCATCTTGGTATTCCTAGCAGTTTTCAAACTCTTGCTTCCGGGCTTTGTTACTCTTTACCTTCCTAAACTGACTCCACTGTGAAATCCACTTCAGGTCCATATCATAATCTACTTTTTCAGATCTTTTTAAGGAAATCATTTATTTACATATTTAGACAACCTAAATTGAATATGTATATTTAAATTTTTCAGGGTAATATCCTTTTTAGTTTGGCCCAAGCCCTTAATTATTATTCTATATGTATTTCTAATTTATTTTCTTCCCATACATATCCAGCCTCTCTTGATGTACTCTTAATAATTTGGAATTGTCTTTGATGTATTGATTTTACCTTTCTAGCTATATTTTTTAGACTCAAAATTGGATCATATCTTAAACCTTGACTTAAAGCAGTGTTTTCAAAAGCACAACAAGCATCTTGCTAGGGAATGTTAGGTGGTACAAAGGGAAACATTTTATATCTTAACAGTTAATGTAGTTATTTTAATGTTTACTATAAAATATACACATGGAACCTATAATTTCGTGGCTGTTGTTACTGAGGATGCAGCTAAAGTAGTCTATATGATAATCCATCTCATGTAGACTGCATGAATTAATGGCCTAGATGGTTGTCAGATACAGCCAAAAAAAATTATGAAGTTAATATACTGATTACAGATGTTGTGTTTAGTTGTAAAGGTGAATTAAAATATTCTCTGATGTCCTATTGTTTTCTGTTTGTATCGTAACTCTCAGAAAATAAAGTGTAGGTGGTTGTTCAGGAGAAAGCAATCTGGAAAATTCATCTAGGCAAATAATTTGTTTAAATAACATACTCTGCTGTAGGACAGGTTCTGGAAATACACAGATGAATGAAATGTAGATCCTGGCCTTCAACAGCATCAGTCTAACGGATAGGCTTGCAAATTTAAAAGCGCCATGCAGCATGGAAAGCATAGCAGTGAGTGTGCACATGGTAACCGGGCAGCTCAGAAAGGCGGGCACTGACGTGTTGAGCAGTGAGGACAGTCTTCTCTAGAGAGATGAGCAGAAAACTTACAAAGAAAAAGACGGGGAAAGGGAGGCCTCAGAGAGGCATGTGGCATGCCGAGACACAGAGAGCTAAGGGAATGGTGTGTTACCCATGGTGGGTTAACTGAGCAGCTTGCCCTTTAGGAGTACCCTAGTGTGAGGTGAAAGGTAAGGAGAGTTGAGGGAGCCAGGTATGAAAGCTGTGGAATTTGACAGTATTTATTTAGATCTTATTCTATAAGTGATTGTCAGCCTTTGAAAAAATGTTAAGCAGAAGGCTCACATGATGTGTGGCGGCAGTGTAGGTGATAGATTTGGGGGAGAATCAGAGTCTCATTATGAGACATTGGAGAGCAGTTGGGAGAAGTTCAGAATTTTTGCTATGCTTAGCTTCATACGATTTTTCAGGAAATTAGATTATATTTAGGCTTTTCTAAGAATTTAATGTGTTCTAGAGGGTAGTGGTAGGTGATTTGGAGCTAATATATAACATTTCTGAAGAAATTGGTATCATTCAGTCTTTATTATAAATAAGGTATTAACTAACTTTGCCTATATGGTCTTAAAGGCATACAGGTTTTTGCTTACTTTGTGTTAAAATATATGTAAGTGCATATAGCTAAGTGGAGACATTATATTGATGATGTACACAGCTGCAGACAAGTTCTGTTTTTCAGTTAAAGTGGTACCTATGGTAATACACTGCAGAGGCAGTAGAATGAAATACTTAAACGTTTTTGCCATTAATATCCCGACGAAAAACCTCAGGCAACCGTGTTATTTAAAGGAAATTGGATGGACAACAAAATCAGTATCCTATAAAGGTTTAAATTGTGAACATTCTACATATCTTAATTGTGATGTATTGCTTACTTCGGTGCATATTTACTATTGCATCATAGACTTGATAGCCTTTGGGTTTGGCGTGTATTTTTCTATCTTCCAGAGAAATGTATTAGCATGCCGACTTATTTTTGTACCTTCAGCATGTCATAATTTAGAGCCACAGGTCTAATGCTGATTGCCTGCATTTGTGAGTGCACTCATTTGCATCTGTATACATAGCCAGCCCCTTGCCACCAACTGTTCTGTCTCACGATTATTTGGGGAATATTCTCTTAATGTACACATTTCGGCATGTGGCTTAGTCAGCTAACTTGCTAACATTCAAAGCCATGAGCTCTTAACCTTATCTTTTTAGTATTTTAGCCCAACAAAATTTTCTGACTTTGATTAGGGAATTAACCATAACATCTTACCGAAAATGATCCAGAAGCATCAAATGAGGGAGTTTATACAAAAGGGCACATAGGGATGTTCAAAAGGAGTTAACATGAACTTGATAACGCAACTGCATGCACATAGAGATGTGAGAAAACGCACAGAAGTGAAAAGGGACCGTCAAATAAATGACCTTGGAACCACTCTGTAGGTTCCTTTCTGCAGGACCCATTAATGTTGATTATAATGAAACTTATTTTGTACTTGAAAATATGTTTCCTACAGCTCTTGTTGCCAAGTTCTTTCGAAATTCTTTTTTATTCCTTTAAAGATTTAATTCTTTATTTCCTTTTTTTCTACTTTGACACAGAAATCCCCTGCAAAGAAGCTGAGCCATGCAATTAGTAAATCGTTGGGGTGTGTACCCACCAGAGAACCTCCGCATCCTGTTTTCCCTGAGCAACCAGAGAAGCCACTTGACCTTGCAAATATAGTGTAAGTATATGACTGAAATGGAGACCTTGCTAAATTCTTTTGGATCAAAACCAAGTATCACCTAACATTAACATTTAACCTTTGGTTTTTACTTTACTTTTGGGGGAACTTAGACTTCAAGCTTTCATCTCTTTAATTCACTATAAATGTTTATGTGGAAACCTAGTTCTTGAGCCCTGAAGTCTAAACTAATATGTAGCAGTCATCAACAGAAACATTAATACATTGGCTAGTAATTATTGTCCTGGATTTAGCAAGGTTGCCTTTTATTGTTCATGTGTTCTTCCCTTAAATCACTGGTGGTGATCATTTCTTGTCTACAGCAGTAATGGTCATAGTGATTTTAAAAATTAATTTAGACAACATGGAAATGAAAATCAACCTGATGTGCTGTTTGTATTGATAGGAAATTAGGAAACATAAGGCTGCATTTTATAAACAAAACTTGTGTTTAACATATATATTTTAGTTGAAAATTCATGCTGGAAAGCTAGAGGGACCAAAAAAGCATATTTTTTTCCCCAGCAAGAAATAGAGAAATAGAGAAAAAGTAAGGAGAAGGAGAAATGAGGCTAAGATTCAGCCTCTGTTCTGATCTCCTCACTCTGAATTACATGATCAGGTTAAGTCTACTCGGCTGGATAAAGTTGGTAGGTTTTTTCATCATAAGTTTTTGTCAGGTGTTTAGAAGTTTTTCTGTTGGAGTAGACATTCATTTTCTTTTACCTACCTGGTGGTAGGTAGTTTAACTAAATGGTTTCTTAGGATTCTTGATCCTTTCTCTCTTTTTTTCATTCAATAATTTAAAAAACTTTTATATTTATTAAAATTATACAAGCATGTGGATTAGAAATTCCGTGATATGGAAGAGTTTAAAATGAAACACAGCACATCCTTGTGTGTTGTCTGGGTTTTAGATCTGCTAGTGGTTACGTATCTCTGAATAATATATTTAGAGTACCATTTCTTGACTTACCGGCTTGGGACTTTATTGAATTTCTTCTGTGGTATAAGAAACCAACCTTATTTATAACTGTATTTATCAACCCATCCCAGTTTTTCATAATTATATCACCATTTTTTAAGTTGATTAACTTCATAATTTTAAGTACTGTTCTTAAACCTCTATTTCTTGTAATTTCTTTCAACTTCCACTGTGTAAAATGAGGAAACTGGTAACTTCTGTCTACTTCTCCCTTCGCCTTTTGCCTCCTAACTTCTGTCATCTATGTTATTACTTTTATATTGTCAAAAACTGATGATACCATTATATTTCTGTGCCCCTCTATGATCATAATTAAGTTTTCTGAGATTGCTTTCGGATTAAATCTAAAAGTTGAAAACCAGGTTACAGCAGCTACAGTTAGTACCATCCATTAGAAAGTCAGACAGTGTGTTGTGTATTATTTTATGTAGCTCCCGTGTCATGTCCCTGTGTACTTCTCTCATCAGAGCTCCCCGGGAACTTCCTTCTCACACACCACTGATTGCTCCAAGTCATGCCTTTGACTTTGTGACTGGATTGACTTCTGACTGTTGTTTTTCCTCATTTCCCATTGCTTTCTTCTTCTTGCTGGGGAAAAAGAAACATGATTTGTTTTCCCAACTATGCTTCATTGTGAATTTTACCTATTGCTTGTAATCAATTTTTGGTTAAATTGTTTAACTTTCTTTTTTTTTTTATTTTTTTTTATGTTGCATTGTTTTATTTAAAGAAAAAAAAAAGGCCTCCTCTGCCCCCAGCATTATAATGGTTTCTTCTCTCTTCTTTTTAAGTTTTGAAGATATCCCTTTTACGTATGTGAAATCTGGAATGTATTTCTGTGTATGTGATATAGTATATGTAATTCTCTGTCTCTCTCCCTTTGCATTTGAATAATAACTTGCCTCAGAGCCATTTATTGGATAATCTATCATTTCCCTGCTGACTTACAATGTCACCATTGTCATAAATGAAGTTTCCAAATATACATGGCCTGGTTTCAGGGCTCTTTATTCTGTTCCTTTGGCAAAATTGTCTATCCCTATGCTAATATCACACTATCTTGATTACTATAAGGAATTAAATAATCTGTGTGAAGAGTATGTGGTCTTTTCTTTGCTCTTTCATATAAATTTTAGAATCAGCTTACTGAGTTTCTCAAAATTTTGTTCGATTTTGATTGGCAATTCGTTGAATCTAAAGATAAAATTGGGAGAATTGACATCTTTACAATATTAAGTCTTTGATTTAGTGAATGTGCTATGTCTTTTCATTTAGTTAAATGTCTTTTTTAAATGTCTTTTATGTCTTTCAATAAAGCTTGATAATTTTCCTCAGAAAGGTTGTATATTTGTTAGATCAATTCTTGTGTACTTTTTTGTTGCTGTTATGAATGGTGACTTTTTCCTACGTTTCTTTTTTTTTTTTTTTTTTGAGCTATAATTTACATACAATAAAATGCACCCACTTTATATAATTTCATGAGTTTGGGCAAATATGTATCGTCGTGCAAATGATACCTTTTTTGAATTATGTGTCTGAACAATTTGTTGCTGGTATATGGAAATGCAAATTGATTTTATATTTTAATCCACTATCTAGTCATCTTGCTTAACTTGCTCATTAATTCTAGTAATTTAACTCAGATTCCTTTGAATTTTCTATAAATAATTACATCACCTGAAAATAGTGATAGCTTTGTTTCCTGCCTCCCACTCCTTACACTTTTAAGTATTAATCATACTTTATTTTTTTCTTTTGGTCTTACTATGCTAGCTAGAACCTGCAGTGCAGTATTGAATAGAAGTGATTTAGTAGGCATTCTTCTGTTATTACTAGTTCCAAAGACGGTGCTTTCAGCATACATTTAGTATGGTATTTGATGGAGTCTTTGTAAAAACTGTTTATCAGGTAAAAGAGGTTTCCTTTTATTACTAGTTTGCTAAGAATGCTTTTTGTCATGAGTGGATGTCAAATGTTATTAAACTTTTTATGCACTAATTGAGATGATCATATAAGTTTATTCTGTTAATGCAGTGGAATACATTAAATTTTTTTTTAACAACCCTACATTCCTGGAATAAGCATAAATTGACTCTCCTTTTAATACACTGCTAGATTTCATTTGCTAATATTTTGTTCAGCTTCTTCTAATATAACCATTTAAGGCTATTCATTTTTCTGAGCACTGAATAGTGTTTTAAGTTATGTTCTGTAATTATTTTTGTTGTTTAGTCCTAAATATTTTCTAAATTCTGTTACGATTTCTTTGAGAAATATACTTCCTTAATTTCCAAACATGTGAGAGTTTTCTAGTTGCCTTTTGTTATTTCTAGTTTAATTTCATTTTGGTCTGAAAGTGGTCTGAATTACTCAGTTCTTTCAAATTTATTGAGACATACTTATTATCTAGCATATGATCAATTTTTTATTATGGTCCAAGTAAGCTTGAAAACAATATTTATTCTGTGCTTGGTAGGTGCAGTTTATAGTGAATGACTGTGTGTCCATTAGGTCAAGTTTGTTCATTATGTTGCTCAGATTTCTAGCCTTACTTGTTCAAAATTATGTATTTCACTAGGAAATTGAAAAATTATTCTTATGTAGTCACTCTCTTCATTCCTAATAATCCTGTTTGTCCTCAAGTTTATTTTATTTACTTATAACATCTTTTAATAACTTGTGCTAAGTATGTGTCCAGTTATAACTTTTCCCATCCTTTAACTTTCAAACAGTGTTCTTAGGTTTGCAGTATGTTTCTTGTAAATTGTAAGCTGGGTTTTAAAAATCTGACCTCACAGTCTGCCTTAACTGGCAAGTTTGGTCCACTTAAATGTATTATCATATCACAATATTATCATTATTATAATTAGTCATTTATTATAATTCAAATTGATTTATATTATGATAGTTTAAAATTATTATTACTGTAATATTTGGACTTTTTTCAACCATTTTATTTTGTGCTATTTAGCATATATTTTAAAATTCACCTTAATTCACATATCCCACTCTAGTCACCCTTTCCACCCATAAGTAACCATTCTTATGTGCTTATTGTGTATCTTTTTTTCAGTATATGTTCTTGAACACTAGGTATTGCCCTTTTTAAAAATTTACCCAAGTGGTGTTATGAACACCATTTTGCCTATCCACCCTCTGCCCCGTGATGGACACCTAGGTTGCATTCAGATCTCTGTCTGCACATGCAATGCTGCAGTAAATACTTCAGATGTTTCTCCAGTGGAACTGGTTAAGAATTTCTTTATATCTAGGATACAGCTGTTGGGTCAAAGGTTATATACATGCTATTCTGAGAATTGTGTTGGGGAATGCAGTGTTAGTGTGGACTTTCAGTTAGTCTCTCCACTTTATTCCAGGCCCCATACTCCCACCTCTACCTGGTGTGCCTGAGTTCAAAGACTGGTCAGCTTCACTACAGAATAACCTGTAGTTTCCTCCTGGGCCTAGAAAGGAGCAGTCAAAAGGCTGTGTGGTATTGGGGAGCAGGGTGGAAGAGGTGAGAGGTGCTCTGCTTCTTACGCAGACTTTTCAACCAATTTTCTAATTTTTAATGTAGCCCCTCACCCTTCTTCCAGAGCTACCAGGCATCCCTAACTTCTTGGCATCCCTTCTGTGGCTCTACTTCCCTTGTCTCAGGATGAATTCAACTTCAGGTCTCTTCTCCTCTCTGTATTAAAGAAACTCTCCCCATATCTAGTTCCTGTTAGAAATTTAAGTGGATATTCGTTCTAGGACTGATAGCTAAGAATTTTTCTGAGTATAGAATAAAGTGGACATTCCCCCTTTAGATGATAAGAAGTCTGTCAGCAAAGCACACTTTTGTTCTGAGAGATTCTCCATCTCAGTAGAAAGATTGCCAAGTGTTTCTAGTGTAAACATCATAGTGAAGAAGAGTAAAGGAGAAAACTGATTTCTATACTCACACTTCTTACAAGCATATATTTTGTGTTGAGTAGTTTTTCAATAGTTTTTATATGGTTAAAAATAATACATGTCCATTGTAAAAGCATTCAGAAAAAAACACAAGTGTATAACCCTATTATCTAGAAACAACTACATTAACTTTTTAGTATGTACACTTACCCCTGGTTTCTTCCCATGAATGTGTGTTTTTGTGTGTGATAATTGCTGTTTGTAAATCCTTCTTTTAACGACGCAGTATAGTTTACATATCTTTCTGTGTCAGTTAACATAGATGTAAATTATTTGAGATAGTGCTTGTTTTTCTATTGCATGCATGTGTTATAATTCGTACATAAAATATCTCTTACAGTTCATGTAGGTGGTTTCCGGTTTTTTGTTATTAATGCTGCCAAAAACATTTTTGCACTTTTTGTTCTGACCTGTACTTGTGTTGAGTTAGTTTTTCAGTATAAATTACTAGAAGCTGAATTTGCATTGTTAAAGAGATGTAGCTTCTAAGGATTTTAATTCGCATTATCAAATTGACCTACAGAAAGATTACATCTACTGTACATTAGAACAGTTGCTTCTTTATACCTTCACTTATTGGGGGCATTTTCAAACTTTTTAGTATTTTGTAACCTGATGAGAGTGATTTACATTTCTCACATTACAAATGAAGCTACCTGTTTTTTCATATATTTCTTAGCCATTACATTTGTCCTTTCTACCATTTTTTTGGCCAATTGTCTCCTCCTTACTAAGTTAATCTGAGTTTTCTTTTTCTTATTAGAATAATTAACTGTTTTTTCAATATGCTGCAAAATTTTTATGAAGTTTTAAGTGTCTTAAACTAAAGTTTTTAGTTTAAAGATAAAATTTGTTAAAGTTTTTTCTTCATGGTTTCTGGGTTCCTTTCCATATTTAAAAATGTTCTCACCTCAAGATTATAAAAATACCTCTGTAAAATTTTTTCTTATTTCTGGATTGTATGTGTGTATGTGTGTGTGTGTATGTGTGTGTTGTATGTATGAGCCAGGAATTTGAGTTTATTTGTCCAGTTGGTAGCCATTTGTACCAGATCATTATTTTCCTGCTGATTTTGTTACAGTTTTAATTTTCCTTCCTTTTAGCCATTGATATTCACTTTGAAGCTCTGAGAAGTAATATAAATCACGTATTTGTCTTCTATATGTAAAGTAATTCTCTAACAAAATGTGCTTACCTTATGGTCTGTCTTATTGGAAGATTAAGCAGGGCTTTCCTAAGAATAACATTTACACTGAAACCTGAAGGATGACTAGGGATGAGGCACATGGAGAGCAGCAAGAGGAGCATTCATAGCTCAGGGAGCAAGGACACCTGTCAAGGAGAAGGCCACCAGCGGAGGCAAAGGCTGCCTGAGATTCTGAACATTACTGCAACAGAAGGGTTTTAGGTACGGGAGGGACATGTTGAATTTTGCCTTTAAAAAAAAAAATCACCATTACTGTGTGGAAATAGGGACTGGGACAAGGGTGAAAAAGAAGAGGCCAGGCAAGGTTTTATTTCCATTGATGAGGAAAGAGATGATGGTGGTTTGAACTATAGTGGTAATGGAGTTGGAGAAAAGTTTGTAAACATAAAAAGTCTTAAGTTTTACCATGGTGGCAAACCCAAAAATCAAATGAAAACCCCAATGGAGATTTGGGACAGGAATTGAAATTCAGTATGAGATAAAGTATATTGTAATGTTAATTCCTTCCATTTCATTATCAACATAGAGGTTTATTTAGATACTCACAAATTTGAGACTCAAGTCTTGATAGTTATTGAGTAACCATAGTGTTCTGAGCCCTGTGCTTGCCTCTTCTTTAACCCTCACAGCGACCTTTGCAGTATAAATACCATTAACCTATAGCAGATCAGGAAACAGTATTGGTGAGGTCGAATGACCTGCCCAAGGTCGCACAGCTGCAATGTGGTGGATTTGGGACTGGAGTCTAGGGCTTCTGACTCCATGCCCAGCCTTCTTTCCCTTACACCTCAATTTCCTAGCATGCTGGCCCAATAAACATGGTTAATGTAGACGCATACAATAATGGAACCATTGTTTGAGTGCCATGGTTAGTTTTAGAATCAGGAGAGAACAATGAAAAGCTGTAACTTGGGTGATTGAAAAATAGAAGGGAGGTGATGTGAAATGATAGAAGGGAAACTAGATTAAGAATCAAGATTAATCAGTTTGCCTTTCTGTAAAAATGGTGAGAATAAAACTCACCTTAATTATCTCAGGATATTGTTTAAGGATAATGTATCTGAAAGTGCTTCTAAGAGTTTAGGAGGCCATTAATACATTATTCTAAACTTATAAAGCGTTGTCCTCAAGAATAAAGTAAATCATATCACAAAAATGTTAGTTCCACAAAGGCTAGAACTCTGTATTGTTCTTCACTGAGTTCCCAGTGTCTAAAATAATGCCTGATGCATGGAGGCACTTAAAATACATTGAATGCATGAATGACACTAAACATGATTTATATAAACAGACAGATAAAGCCCACCCAATCCACCCACCCTCTTATGTGTTTGTTTTTTGCTTTAGAAAATAATACAGGTCACTTCCCTACAGTACCTAAAGTGTCCACTAGATGTCAGGCACACTTCCTTAGTTGATTGAGTGTGTTCCTTTTCTGGTGAGTTGAGAATATTAAGTAAACAAGGTTTTTCAATCAATCTCAAAGAAAACCGATTCACTTATCATCAGCACTCCAGCAGCTTTTCTTACTTCGAAGTCTCTGCGAGAAATTCGTTGTTCCTTTTGGTCAAAACACTTTCATAACATGTCTAGCTCTTGATGTCGCTAATGGACTTTCTGCTAGCCTAATTTCAAGCAATTTGCTGTTGCTCAGTATCTGATCGTCTCACCACATAGTGCTTATACCTAATTTCTTTAATTAGTGGTTAATCACCATTACATTTCAATTTGTAGTGTTATTTTTGAGAGAAAGCCTAAGTTCCTGATGCTGGCTTACTGTATTTATTTATATGGATTCCAGCGAAGAAGAGCATGACCAGTGTCCCACTGGTCACATTTGTGATTGAGCTAGTCCCTGAAACAGAGCTTGGCAGACTGCAGTCCTCAGGTTAAATCCAGCCTGTCACCTGTTTTTATATAGCCTACGATCTAGGAATGATTCTTATATTTTTAAACGGTTGAAGAGAAATAAAAAGGATAATATGGAGTGAAGTTTAAAAAAGAGGAGTAGTTTGTGAAAATTGTATGGAATTCAAAATTTAATGTCCATAAATAAAATTTTATTGGGACATAACAAGACTCCTTCATATATGTATTGTCTGTGTCTGCTTTCAGGCTACTATGGTAAAACTGAGTCTTTGTCACTGACATTATATGACCCTGGAAACCTAAAATATTTACTCTCTGGCTCTTTATAGAAAGTTTGCCCACCCCTACTCTTAGGAAAGGATTGATTAAAAATTGCATATTTAGGGCACACTGTGCAACTTGATATTCTTTTTTTCTGAGTACTTATCTTCTTTAATGGTCCAGGTTGCTTTTACCACCCAAAGATGAAGGTTAATTGGTAACTTCTGTTGAAGCATTTGGATAAAGTTTGTTACCTAGAAACTAGACTGCCTCTTTATTGTTCTTTACATCTTTACATATATACATAAATATGTAGCATGTTTTAACAGCTAAGCCAACTAGTTTCCTCTACTCATTGCATCAAAACAGAATTCACCTAGATAATAAATACTGTTGTATAAATTATACCATAATTATAAAATTATAATTAAAGTAATAATATGGCTCTTGTCTATTTTTTTAAGAATGATAATTTTATTTTTACACTTGATCTTAGCCAAAAGGCTGAGAAATGATGATAATTTTCTTTTTAAAAATTACTTTTTTTCAGGTACAGTTGACATTCAATATTATTTTTATATTAGTTTTGGGTTTATAGCATAGTGGTTAGACATTTATATAATTTATGCAGTAATCCCCCTGATTAGTCCAGTATCTACCTGGCACTGTTCATAGTGTTGCAGTATTATTTACTGTATTCCCTACACTATACCATATATATCTCCATGACTGTTTTGTAACTTCCAATTTGTACTTCTGTTTGTTTTAAATTAAATTTATTCAGGTGACGTCGGTAAGATTATATAGGTTCCAGGTATGCAATTCTACAATACATTGTCTGTGTGTTGCATTGTGTGCTCAACATCCAAAGTCAATTCTCCTTTCATCATCATATATTTGAGTCCCCCTCCCCTGCTTATCCTCAGGTAACCACTATTGACTGTGTCCATGAGTTTTGTTTTTCTATTTTTGACTGTTCATTTATTCTGTTCTTTAGATTCCATATATAAGTGAAATTACATGGAATTTTTCTTTCTCAGTCTGACTTATTTTGCTTAGGATGGTAACTTCTAGTTCCACCCATGTCATTGTAAAAGGTAAGATTTTAATTCTTTGTGACTGAGTAATACTCCACTGTGTAACTGTACCACAACTTCTTTATCCAATTGTTTATTGATGGGCATTTAGGTTGTTTCCATATCTTGACTATTGTGAATAATGCTGCAATAAACATAGGGGTGCATATGCTTTTTCAAATTAGTGTTTTGGATTTCTTTGGCTAAATGTCCAGGAGTGGAATTGCTGGATCATAAAGTAATTGCATTTTTAAATTTTTGAGGAACCTTCATACTGTTTTCCATAGTGACTGGACGAATTTGCAGTCCCACCAACAGGGCACAAGGGTTCCCTTTTCTCCACATTCTCGCCAACACTTGTTGTTGGTTGATTTATTGGTGAGAGCCATTCTGACGAGAATGAGGTGGTATCTCTTTGTGGTTTTGATTTACATTTCTCTGATGATTAGTGATGTTGAGCATCTTTTCATGTGTCTATTGGCCACTTGTATGTCCTTTTTGGAGAAATGTCTGTTCAGGTCTTCTGCCCATTTTTTAATTGGGTTGTTTGGTTTTTTGGTGTTAAGTTGTATGAGTTCCTCATAAATTTTGGATATTAACCCTTTATTGGATGCCTCATCAGCAAATAATCTTTTCCCATTCTGTAGGATGTCTTTTCTTTTTGTTGATGGTTTCTTTTACTGTGAAAAAAATTTTAGTCTGATGTAGTCCCATTAAAAAATTTTTTTTCTTTGTTTGTTTTCCTTGCCCAAGGAGATACATTATTGAAGGTATTGCTAAAGGTAATGTCTGAGAGGTTACTTCCTATATTTTCTTCAAGGAGTTTTATGGTTTCAGGTCTTATATTTAAGTCTGTAATCCATTTTGAGTTTATTTTTGTATATGGTGTAAGAAAGTGGTCCAGTTCATTTTTTGCATGTATCTGTCCAGTTTTCCCAGCAGTATTTGCGGAATAGATTGTCTTTACCCCAGTGTACAGTCTTGCTTCCTTTGTCATAGATTAATTGGCCACATAGATATGGATTTATTACAGGCTCTTAATTCTGTTCCATTGATCTATGTGTCTGTTTTTATGCCAATATCATGCTATCTTAATAACTGTGGCCTGTAGTATAATTTGATATCTGGAAGCATGTTTCCTCCATCTTTGTTTTTCTTTCTCAGATTTGCTTTGGCTATTCTAGGTCTTTTATGGTTCCATATAAATTTTAGGATTATTCCATTTCTGTGAAGAATGCCATTGGTATTTTGATAGGAATTGCACTGAATCTATAGATTGCTTTGGGTAGTATGGACATTTTGAATTATATTAATTCTTTCTATCCATGAGTATGGTATGTGTTTCCATTTATTTGTGTCTTCTTTGATTTCTCTCTTCAGTGTCTTATAATTTTTTGAGTACAGGTCTTTTACTTCTTGGTTAAATTTATTCCTAGAGGTTTATTTTTTGTTTTTTTGTGTATGCAATTATAAATGAGATTGTTTCCTTAATTTCTCTTTCTGCTAGTTTGTTATTGGTGTATAAGAATGCAACTGATTTCTGGATATTAATTTTGTATCCTGCTATTTTATTAAATTCATTTATCAGTTCCAATAATTTTGGGGTTCTCTATATTATAGTATCATGTCATCTGCAAATAATGATAGTTTAACTTCTTTTCCTATTTGGATGCCTTTTATTTGTTTTTCTTGTCTGATTACTGTGTTGCTTGTCTATTTTAACTGCTCTTCTTATACTTATACTCGTTTAATACTTATACTCGTTATATGCATTAGTTTGATTTGATCAAAACATATTTGTCCTCTTTGTTGTTTTATTCCTATACCAATCTCATAGTTTATTATTTTTTTTTAACTTTAGACAGCTATGCTTAAAACATCTGATACTTTCATGTTTGTGGACTTTTTAGTACTATAACACAAAAATTCTGCCTGTTTTATTCTTATTCATGATGATGTTAAGTAGATCAATAGAAATAATGTAAGATCATTTTTTTATTATTAGTTTCAGGTGTACAAAACAACATAATGATTAGACATTTACACACCTCACAGTGATCACCCCAATACGTCTACCACCCATCTGACTCCGTACATGGCTATTACAGTACATTGACTACATTAATGTAAGACCATTTTTAACCTTGTGAAAAAAACAGGTCTGACTTATTGTTTATGTGATTTAGTTTAACAAAGCACTTTGTTGTGATGCTTCTTTTGAAATGATGGATGAATCTGGAGTTGGAAATGTCTTTTGTAACAAGGGTGGTTCTGGCTAACTGTCATGTGTCAAACTGAATACCTCATTATCTGCAACTCTTATTTTTTTTCCAGACAGACCTCATATGTGCTGCCGAAGCAAGCACTGCAAGTTCTTTTTAATAAGCCAAATTTGGATTATGTCAAAGAGAGTTATTAACTGGCTTTCTTGTATTCCCAAACAAATTGTGGGATGTTATGGAAATTATAATATTGATAAGTTGGTCTGGATTAAAGTTACTGTCTTCCACAAGTATTTGCTGACCATATTGTGACTGAGCCTCTGTGCTGCATGGTGCTGAAGGTGGTCTTGAGGAAACTGACAGGATGGTACTTTTCTCTAGATTGCTAGGTGAATCTGATGGCCTAGATACCTGAAGGGAATAGCAGGTTCATTCTGGGTATCTTGTTCTGCAGAGACTGAACCTATTTTGGACGATTATAATTTTGAGCTCTTCTCAACAGGTTAAGTATTACACTTGGACTCTTAGATCAGGGCTCATCTGATACTGATTCTATCTGGCACTTTGCTGTAAAATTTTTGAGAAACCTAACCTACACATGGTGACATAATTTGCTCACCAGTGAACCATCAGACACCTCAACTTTCAGGTCTATCTAATTTGACCTTTTGAGAAAAGAAAAGTGGTTTATTCTCCTGTTCCTGTAGCCTGGAATGTGAAGGCTCTTGTGGCTCTTAGGTCACAGCTCCTCTGATACTAGTTCTGTTTTTGCTGGGATGACTTTGAAAACCTAGCAGCTGAGGAACACAAGATTCTCTGAGAGCCTTGAGCTTTATTCAGGCCCAGTTTGGGTGTTTTGTGTTTAGCTCCATTTCAGACTGAACATCACAGATAGTCATTCTCTTCTGGACTTAGGGTCATTTGCTAGCCCTGGAGGTGTATCTCTCCCCTCTCAAAAAAAAAAAAAAAAAAAAGAATGGAACACAGAGAGAATGGACACCAAGGGTCATGTGTCATTTAAGATAATCCTAGAAATAGGATAAAATTTTTGCCTGAACTTCAGTGTGCATGTGTGTTGGGGTGGAGAGGGCTTGCATATACTCACAAACCCACACTTGTGAGTATATATGTGTGGTATGTGTATGCATGAGAGAGACAGAGAGAGAAGTGACCAGCAAATGTGATTAATTATGATGCAGTAAGGAGAAACAGCATTGTTTAATCAGGGAACTCAGGAAGGTGACTTTGGTCTGCTGAGTTTCACCCTCCCTCTAAGACTTCTCTCACTCTGTTACCAGTATACTATCATAAAGCACTCTGCTTTTAAATGTCACGTCTCGCACATCCCTTGGTTTTCTTTTCTTTTTTTATGGTGGTAAAATATATGAAACATAAAATTGATCATTTTAACTATTTCCAGGTGTACAGCTTAGTAGTGTTAAGTATATTTACATGGTTGTGAAATAGATTTTCAGAACTTGCAAATCTGAAAGATCGTATCCATTGAACATCAACTCTCCTCTTACCACAAGCCCCTCATAACTACCATTCTACTTTCTGTTTCTGTGAATACTTTATATACCTCACGTAAGTGGAATAATATATTTTTTGTATTTTTGTGACTGTCTCATTTCACTTAGCATATACTGTTCTGAAGGTTCATCCATGTTATAACATGTGTCAGGATTTACTTCCTTTTTAAAGGCTGAATAATATTCCATTGTATATACAAGTATATACAAGTATATACAAGTATATACCACATTTAGTTTGTCCATTTCTTTGTCATTTGGGTTGCATCCAGCTTTTGGCTGTTCTAAATAATACTGCTGTGAAGATAGGTATACAAGTATCTTTTTGAGATACTGCATTTTTGTTTTTATTTTACAGGAGACACCCTAATGGGTGTGATATAATATCTCATTGTGGTTTTGATTTGTTTCTCCTTTAAACAGTTTCCTTCAAGTATAATTTGCATACCATAAGATTCACCCACTGTAATGATTTTTGTTAAATTTATATAGTTTTACAACCATCACTACCATCCAGTTTATAACATTTCTTTCATCCAAAAACTTTCCCTGATAACCGTGTATAGTTAATCCCAGTCCACAGCTGTGGCCCCAAGGCAGCAACGGATAGACTTCCTGCTTCTGTAGTTTGGCCTTTTCAAGAAATTTCATATAAATAGAATAATACAATACCAGTGTGCAAAAAATATATACACATTTTAAGAGATGTTATCTATATGTTACATAAATACCGATGGTAACCACTTTGAGCACCTCTTGTAAGCAGAAGTCAAACGTGACTTGTATTCATCTTTTTGACTGTGATGAAAAACGCTGCTGTGAACATTTGTGTCTTTGTGTGGATGTGTTTTTATTTCTCTTGGGTGGATACCTAGGGGTAGAATTGCTGGGTCATATAAGGTAAGTGTATGTTTAACTTTTAAGAAGCTGCCATACGGTTTTTGAAAGTGACTGTACTGTGTTACATTCCCACTAACAGTGTGCAGGAGTTCCGGTTTCTTCGCGTTCTCACCAGCACTGAGTATATTGTTGTTCTCATGGATAGCCATCCTCGTTAGAGAGTAATGGTATCTTACTGTGGTTTAATTTTCATTTCTCCAATGACTGATGATGTTTAACATCTTTTCATGCACTTATAAGCCATTCATGTATCTTGTTTGGTATAATCCTTTTATTTTAGAATAGTTTTATTAGATTTATAAAAATGTCGCACAGATAGGGCAGAGAGTTCCTGTACACCCTACACTGTTTCTTCTGTTGTTAACATTTTACAGATGAACTGATATTGATATTCTTAGTTATTGAGCTCCATACTCTATTGGGATTTTATTAGATAATGCTAAGTGAGATAAATGAGAGGAGAAGGACAAATATTGCATAATTTTACTCATTTGGAATCTGAAGAAAACCAAAACAAATGAATAAACAAAACAACAAAAACAAACTCAGAGATACAGAGAGCAGATTGGTGGTTACCAGTGGGAAAGGGGGTTGGGAGGTGGGAAAAAGTGGGTAAAGAGGGTCAATTGTATGATGAAGGATGGAAACTGGATGTTTGGTGATGATCACTTTGTAGTGTGTACAGATGTTGAATTATATTGTACACCTGAAACACATAATGTTATATACCAATTTTACCCCAATTATTTAGAAAAAGGAAAACAATTGTATTGGAAGCCATGATCCTCCAGTTATGATTACTTTTTTAAAAAGTCCTTGAAAAGTTATTAATTCTTAATATTGGAGAAATCTGCTTTTCTTTGAGCTTTATTTCTTCCCTAGCCAAATGTAGTATATACCTATAACCTAATTTCATGCTGACATGGAGCCTCAGAATTATATTTGCTAAGTAGAATTTCTTAATAGGATGTATATCCTGTGATTTGGTTGCAATTTAGAATAAGCTGAATATTTCTTAGCACCTTTACAGGTCTTTATATTGCCCAGTTTTGACTAGTACCTGAGTTTAGCACCTAATAAATTAGCCCTTTTCTTTCTTCTTAAACCTCAAATCTGTTGACATATTTCTACCAAATTAATCATCTTGAATCACCGCCTTTGTCATATTACTTCCCTATTAAAAAACTCCACTGCCTGTAGAAATAAGGAGGCACACCTCGAGCTGGAATTTAAAGTCCTGTGTAATCGGGACCCACCTTACTTTTGAATCTTATCTTCTTCTGCTAAGTTTATGCAGTACCAAGCCTCTGCTTTGGTTAGACCTGCCTCCTTTCTCCCTTTTAAAACTTTGTATCCCTTCTTGCCCCTCTGAGCTGGCTCGTGGTGTCCTATCTCTACTCCCCCTTTCCTCAATGCCCTTCTTGCCTCTTTCAGACTTTTCACATTTTTTCTATTCATGAGCCAAGTTTAAATTTTGCTCCATCCATAAAAACTTTGAAGCCTAGAAGCAACTCACTCATGTGGATGTCTTCTTTCCTTCCCTGACTTCCTTTAGCATTTGGGTATCCAATCAAAGGCTGTCTCCTCCTTCAAGGCTTTCTTGTACATATTGAACCTGGACATCTTGAAGACATAAGCACCTCATTTGCACATCAACTTCTTAAGGTCTAAGATTGCATATATTTTGTGCCTGGCATATTCCAGGTGTTTGTGGAACTAAAGTCTAGTGACTTCTGCTTCCAGAGTATGGAGCACAGTTGTAAATTCTAATGGAAATAGGTTAAGTTTGGCAATTTCTTGTAGTCCCTCTCTTCAAGGTCACATTGTAGAACCTTGCTTGTTTATTTGATGTGACTGCTGGTCTTACAAAAGATTTGGAAGGCAATCAAAGAGTTACTCACATTGTAAAAATCTGTATTTTTTAAATGAGTTTTGGGGGTGAAGCTCTTATCTTTACTACTCAAAATAACCCTAGAGGTTAAGATAAGGTCAAGATAAGGCACCTTTTCATCTGGTAAAGTGACCTTTCTCTTTTGTCTTATTTATTTTCTCCCTTTTGGATCATGTCAATGGGATCATTTTAAGAGTAAAACCAGATACCTTGCCTCCAAGCATGAAATGAAGGAAATACTCAGTTAATATATATTGAGTATTCTTCCTTCTTGGGTTTTCCCTTTTTTTAGTAGGATGCTTTTGGGAATTTAAGTGACTTCTCTCTTTTCTCTAGTCATTTCTTCCAAGCTGTCACCACCTCTTCTTTAATTCTGTTTAAGTCCAACTATTGTCTTTCACTTATTTCCAGTGTCCAGTTTATCACCAGAAAAACATCCTTGTTAAGAGCTTCACTATAGGATTTCCCTGGTGGTGTAATGGCTTAAGGCTTTGTCACTGGTGCTGTCAGCGCTGTGGCCTGGGTTCGATTCCCCGCCAGGGAGCTACCCACATACAGAAAAAAGAAAAAAAAAAAAGCTTCACTAGAGTTTCTTGAGATGAATATTTAAGTCTTCATTTTGAGAAATTGATTAAACTGCCATTGATGTTATCTGTGTAAGTTCCACCCTTTTAAGAGCTTAAAAATATAAAGCTGGTATAATATGGAGGGATAAAAATCTTGCTGGCAGATTAGATATAGAGGATGAGAGAAAGAGAGAAGTCAATTTGACCTAAAGAGTTGGAAGGCTAGAGATGGGGATGTCTATAGGTGAAACAAGTTTGGGTAGAATGAGAGCTCCATTTTGGACCTTTTGAGGGTTTGTTTTTTTTTTTAATACTAAAATAGACATATATAATAAGTCTGGAGGGCATTCGTGGAGGACACATGGAGGACATGTGTGGCTTAGAAATATCAATTTGGGCATTGGCAACTTAGAGATGTTTAGATAGAGAAAACATGTAAGGATTAAACCCTGTTATTTAGTTTCTTATTTCTTGAGATGATTATTGAGTTGTTTTATTAAAATATTTTTTCTTATGTTCCCAGTGAAGGCTTATCATGCCTTTCATTAGTTCTGAAAAATTTTCAGCCATTATCTGCCTCAGATACCGTTGCCTTTGCTCCATTCCCTGTCGTCTCTCTAGAGCTCTGAGATAGGAACTTTAAAACATGATTGAGCTCTCACGTTTCTTAACTGTAAAATAAGTACCATTAATCTTTAGGTATGTTCAGTCTTACATTCAGTGTACCTGTGGAGTTTTTTTTATCTCAATATTTATTATTTTAATTTTTAAAATCCCTAATTACTTATTTTTTAAAGAACATTTTATGGATGCTAGTCTGTCTTTTAGGTGTCTCAGGATATTAAGTATACTCATTTTGAAGACCTTTTTAGATGCTCTGTATTTGCTCTGGGTTGTTGTTGGTGTGTGTGTGTGTGTGTGTGTGTGTGTGTGTGAGAGATGGGAGGTTGTTTAAGTTTTTCTAGTCTCTCCAAAGGTAGCCTGCAGTCCTTATGTCTGGGTCATGGCACCTCAGCACAGGGATTCTTGTTTATTTTTTTCCTCAGGGGATACTTCATTTTTTTTTAGGCTTAAAGAGAGTTTTTGTTTTTTGTTTTTTTATTCTAGCTGTACATGCACCAATTTATTTTTATATCTTCAAATCATTTTTCTTTGGTACAGGAGGGTGAGCTCTCAGCATGTGCTCAGTCCACCACCTTGAACCAGAAGTCCCTCGACTACTTTTTCAGCAGGTTTTGGATTCAGTGTCACAGCACTGTCTCCAGTGAGATGGTGTGTTCTTTATTCCCTTGGCAAACTCCCTAGTGTATTAGGCATTTAAAATTACCTTTAGAGTCTTTTGGCCCAGAAATTAAATACCAGGACTCACTGGTGTAGGAGGCGTAGTTGGCCTGATGCATTTTGTGCATGTGAGAAGCAGTGCTGCTTTCAGGTGTTCAGGCATATTCCTGAGAATGTTATTCAGCCATTACTCTGCTTCCCACTCAATAATTTTGGCCATCCCAAACAGCCGGTTAGCTGTCCTTCTTTGAATTCCTTCTCAGGACATCTTTTCCATTTACAATTCAGTTCAGGTGAGTCCTTCACCAGTTTTGTACTTTTAAGTACATTGGAATGGACAATAAATCTTAAAGTTTCATTATTGAATAAGTATTTGTTGATCACCCACTGTATGCGAGTTATCACGTTAGGTGTACAGTGTGAGCACAGTGGTAGAATAACCCCTATGGGCTTTGCTCTCATGAAGCTTACCGACTCTTGAGTGAGACGAGGCAAAAAGTAGACACTACTTATGTGTAATTGCAAACTGGGATAAGGACCATAAAAGAAAAGAATGGGATGTAGTCAGTGAGTATAGCAGAGACTTCTCATTTTAAATTTTGTATAAGGAGAGGGGTTTTCAAACTTTTTAAAACAGCCGTGGATCATTTTGTATTCTGAAGTCTTATGTGGATAGAAGTCAAGCTGCTGTTACCGAAATGAGGGTGGGGCCTGATCCCCTTGCTTTCCCCTGTGGTTACTGAAGCATCTCCTGGAATCCTTTGATGCCCAGGGACCAACATGTGAAAACCACTGTTCTAGAACCAGCCCCCTTCATTTCACAGATCCGTTTAATGGCGGCACAAAGGGCTCCATTGTCCAGGTCACGTAAGCCACTCTGTCCCAGAGGAGGAACAGGAACCCAGTTCTTCCATACCGGTGTGTTCTTCCCACTCTCCCCTGCCTCTTCGTCCCCTTTGATGTGTTTCTATTACAAAACGAAGGTATTGCAATCTCAAGTTTTCTGTAGGTTTTCCCCCCTGAAATTAATTGTACCCATCGCTGTTCACACAGCCCTTCCCGATCTCTCTACTCCCGCTTGTGTATCCCTGCAGTTCGTAGTCTTGAAAGATACTATCCCACCCCTATTTCGGTTTATTATATTTCTGATACGTCATATAAATCAACTTGTTTTCTGCCAAGCATTCCAGTACCTGTATCCATTTTATTCTTTAGGCTTTTATTATTGAAGTCAAAGTGTTTATGTCAACTAGTTAGCAGTCTGATTTGTTGGGTTGTCTTTTTTTTTTCACCTCTTCATTTATCTAAGCAAATGGTAGAAATTCTTTTGCAGGCACTTAGGTTGTTAGTCTGGGTTTCATTTCGACTTCCACTATTTTTAGTGTAAATACTTATGTAGCCTTTGTCATTTTTGTTTTGATTTTGTTTTACTGTGGCAGAAAAGTCCAGGGCCTGTGTTTGAACAGAGTAGCATATTTGCCCAGGACATTTAGGAAGTATAAGGCCGTAGCGAAAATTAAGACAGACTGGGAGATTGAGTCTGTAGCGTCCAGGCAATGACTATATAGAAGAAAACATTTGTCCTAACCGGGGAGACTCGCAGAGAATTGATGATTTGTGGCAGAGTGGTGACATGAGAGCTGTGCTTAGGAAAGTAATTGTAGCCATGAGAAATCAGATGAGTAATAATCGAACGATTCTCTGGACACCAGCGGACTAATAGGAAACTGTTATAATATTTGTTGCACTAGCAAAATGCGGGGTGAAATGTGATGATGGCAGTAGAGAGGGAGACGAGGAGCAAATAGATTTAAGAGCTTTCGAGTAGATGAAATGGATAAGAGGCCATAGGATGACTCTGAGTGTCAGGGATGTTCTCATCATGTGAGCGCCCTGCTAGCATTGTCACTGAAAGCCCATTCAGCCGCGTGCACTGTATAGCCTGTCTGTCTCAGCTGCCCTCTGATGTGCTGCCTTTGTAAATTAAGGAGCTCTTTGCAATAAAGGGGTAGGCAGACCCCACTTTCCTATTTTTTTTTTCCCTATTCTGCTTGCATTTCCATGTACTCTTCTTCAACAAAACAAAAATCAAACCTCACAAGTTCTTCCCACTTCCCAGTCACTACCTACCTAGATGGCTTGGCAGACACAGTCCTGCAGGCTGCTTTCTCATCAAGCAGCTGGCAGTTGGGAGAGGCCCTGGGAGAGGAGGTAAAGGAATCTTCCTTAAAGTCCCCATCAGGATGGAATGGCTGTCCAGGTTAATTGGGCCACTGTATTCTATTGCAAGAGAGTGTTTCATATTAAAGCTTGTAAGGTGTGGTACCTACCATGTGTGCTGCATCGCGTTCCTGTCATTAGAGGCGTTCGGCTGCTTGATGGACCCGCTGACAGTTGGAGATGTGTGTTTGCCTTCTAATGAATTGTTCTCTTTTACCTGCTCTTTCCCAAAATGCTCTGGGATAAACTACCTTGTGGAAGAGATTCTTTGTCATGTGCTTGTTCTGTTTCCTTAGAGACAACAGCAGTGTAATGCATTGGATGCCAGATCCATAGAGAAAGAAGCATTTGCTACAGAATGGGAAGGTTTGCTAGTTTTTTCCTTGCCTCTGTGTTTTTGCTGCTTGAGCTGCTGGGCTGATGATAATTGTGTTTATTTTTTGGTAGGATGCTAGAGCCTCTGGGAATTATTTGTAAAGGGGAAGCCCACAGTATCTTTTTCTGTCTCACTAATTGTAAAAAAAACCATGACAATCAGTCTTTTATAATGTGTCTGTTTCCATTTCTGAAAACTAGAGTTCAGTAGTGACCATATGAACAGGTCAGGAAATGACCTTGCATCATGCATTTTATTGACCTCTTTGTGAGCACTAACTTGTTGAGGTACTTAAGTTGTCATCTTTTCTCATCTTTCTAGAAATACAGAAGTCGACTTTTATATAAAGTATTGACAACTTCCTTTCTAAGTTTAATGAACAAAGAGAACAAAGGAGGGACTCACTGTGGAAATGTTTTTAAAATGTAATAGTATATTTCTGTTGATTTTTGTCGTCTGTTTTGTAAGACTCTTTGCCTGCTTTTTCAATATGATAATATTAAACTGAGCAGTACTATGAAATAATTTGTTAATTATGCCCTCATTTTATAATACTGTCCTTTCCCAGAGCCAGAGGGAGATACCTGGTTCCTCTGAGTGTTTCTAGAAGTTCTGTACAAGAATGTGTTGGTGGTAAACCTTCCCTTCTTGAGAAACATTGCATTGTAAGTCTCATACTACAAGTGGCTCTTTTGAATTATAAGAAATAGAAGTTGAGGCACATCTGTCTGTTGACAGGTCTTTTTTTACATTAATTAATTGCAACATATTCAAATTAGTAGTTATTTTTGGAAATTTTTCATCTTTTCTGTTGGTTAATTGTCTATGACCAATAAAGTAAAATATTTTATTTAGAAGTCAGAGAAACCTCATTGTCCATATGTAATGTGATATTCGTGTTACATTTACAGTACCATATGGTTATTTTTTTTAACCTTATGGGTTTCCAAAAGGCAGTTTTCTTTCTTTGTTTAACTTCTGACCTTTGGCAGAGAAGCACAGAACCTAACGGAGTCACGTGAGTTGGTTGGGCTGGTGTATAGAAACAAATAGAGCAAAATATCACACTACTCAAGAAGGATAAAAATGATCCACAGTTGTCATAACTATTGTCTAGAGGCAGGTGCTTTTTGAGAGACTAATAGAATCGTCGAAATTAAAGGGATCTTAGAATCTGTCCTCCTTAATACTTTGCCAGAGCTACAGTGTGTCATTATTATAGATGCATGTAAAACCCATATGCCCACTTTATCATAATCGAGTAAATTAGATAAGCTGGCTTTCTCATTAGGTGATACGTTGTTTCAATGCGAGGATCTGTGAACGGGTTACTAAATTGTGGAGGGTTGTGACCAGTGACAAAGAAATAAGCCCCTTCGTCCTACCTAGAGCAGTGCCCATCTGAGCTGGTCCCCCACAGCAGGGAATCCAGAAGCGCCTGGATCTTGCACACTGCCATCTGACACTTTTCTTTTGGAGAAAGCTCATCTTTAAGTAAGTGACTATTTTTCATTGATTTGCGCTGCAACCTTTTTTTCTGGGAGCAATACCCTCTCCTTTGGAGACTTGTTCCTCTCTCACCCGTAACCATGTTGTTCTGAGAGGACTGCCAATCGAAGTATTGGGCCCTCTCTTTACAGAGGAGGCAGATGACTAAAGGCAGATCATCTTGAGTGTTTTCTGGGAATTTAAGATTGGAATGAGGAAGAGGTTTTGTTCTCCAGTGGTGAAGATACAGTATGTTAAACATATAAAGCTGAGAGACCTGTAAAGACTGACACAAAATGAGATCTCATCAAATATAACAACCAGGGTCCTAATGACATTCCAGGGTCCTAGAAGCCACTTGTACCCTCACCTTTCATGAAGCTTAGTTGTGAATTTAGTTATGAATTAGTTAGGATACTGAATAAATTCCTCTTTTTTTTCCTATGCTACTTCAAGTTAGATTTGCAGCCAATGGTCTTAAAGTAGGTCAGTGTTTCTCCAATTTGAGAATTTATTCTTCCCTGAGAATTCTAATCTGAAAATTTTGTTTGAATTAATACGAGATGCCTGGATTAGGATGGTGAGTGTGTGAATTTGATCTATTCAGTAACTTCAGAACCAGATAGAAATGGGTTCGAATACTGGTTCTGCCACTTACTAGTTTTGTGACCATGAGCATGTTAATTATACTCTTTGACCCTTAGTTCTGTATTTGTAATATAGGAATACCATCATGGGTAGTAGCAGCAATTCTGATAGTGTATCTGTATACCTAGCTCCATGCCAGTGCCATGCTCATGCTCAACAAATGTTAGTGCATCACCCTGTCCCTCCCACCCCTCTCCAGGATTTTCAGAGTAAAGAAATATAAGCAAAGCACCCAGCAGATCTCGTGCAGGCATGCCTTGGAGATACTGCAGGTTCTGTTCCAGACCTCCACAATACAGCAAGTATCGTAATAAAGCAAGTCTTAATCTTTTTGCTGGTGGAGGGTCTTGCCTTTGATTTGTAAAAAAATGAACATCTGTGAAGCATAGTAAAATGAGCTCTGCTTGTAAGTGTTAACTTCATCGGGTTATTAAAAATTGTTTTATACTGGTCTTTGGTTAATTATTTGAAATAATTAAGTTGTAGCCTTTGTTATCAATGATTGTAGACAGTTTTGGTATAAACGATAATTGTCCAATGAGATTTGAACTAAAATTTTCAATATGTTAAACTAAAGCTTAAATGCCTATTGTTGAGATGACTGATGATTTTGAGGACTAATTGGATTATAAACTTGTGGTGGTGGGCAGGAAAAATCTTCAACTTATTTTTGCCTTTTTTTTTTCTTTTTCTCAAAGCCCTTAGCAGTGGTGGACATGAATAAGCCATGGATTTTTATTTGTGTACTGATAAGGCCCTTGTTTATTTAAGTAGAGCGTGTAGTAATCAGAGGGCTTTATGGAGATACTGAAGTTTTAGGGGCTATTTCTCTTGGCAAATCTAAATCCACAATGCATACTTAAAAGAGTTGAAAGCAGGGGCTTAGAAGAAGCAAAAGAACAACTTGCTTGAAAGATAGGGAAAGCCTGAGCAGTTTGGTAGATAAAAGAATGAAATGGTTTATAGTGTGAGTATTGAATTTGTCTTAAAGTGTGGTAAACTCTACCGTGTAACCTTAAAGATGAGAAAAGTGTGATCAAAGCGAGGAGGGAAAATAATTTCAGAGGCAACACAGATATCTAGAATTGAAGGCAAAAAATATAGCTGGCTGCAAAAATCTTAATAAGTGATTAATGTGTTTTAATTAAAATGGTTAAGTATACCTCATATGTAAAGCATTGTTGTAGGGAATACAGAAAACTAACCAAGTAAATGAAAGCCTAGGACATAGTAAAACCTTTGTCCCTTTCACATTAACAGTAATAAATAGACCAAAAATTCTAGTAAAGCTTCCAAGTGTGTGATTGGCAGATAGCTATCAAGGTAGAAGAGAATTGCAGGACTGTTACCTAAACCTCTGCAACTAAAAAGGTATTCTGGGGAGGAGAACAAGATAATGAGCAAATACTTTTAAAAGTATGGGGTAGGGGTAAGTGCCTGCCTGTCTGGATGACTTCCTAGAAGAGGTTCTGTCAAAGAGCTCACAGAAAAGTGACAGCCCTAATAGGTGCCCAAGACCTCACTTGTCCTCTCAGGCTTTAGAATTGGCTTTATTCATGGACCCCTTGATTCACTCACAATTTTTATGCATAAGTGAAATTTTGCTTAAACAACAACAGTATTATACTTTCACATTCTTGGTTAACCAGAGAGTCCTATCCAGAAAGTGTTTACTCCTGGATCTAAGTCAAGTTAGAAAGCCAAAAACAAGGAATTACACTCAACGTTGGTGCTGAGCCCAGTGTAAAACTTTTTTTTTTTTTTTTTTAGTCAAAAGTCTGGCTGTTATAATAGATCATTTTCTCCTTAGAAGTATGTATTTTGTTAGGCTGAGGTGAGGAATCCAAAAGATGTTTGAAATTAAGATTAGATTTTGAAGTCACCCTAATAAATTTGAGTGATATTTTTAAAGGAAACAGTTCATACCCAGGTTATCTAGTTTTCCCTGGGGCAGCCGAGAGGTGGTTAAGCATGGGAGCTTTGCAGCCAGATGGTTTGAGTTCAGATAGGTATTTATAATACAGTTCTAATGGTGTGATAGGGAAAGAATAAATCACCAAAATTATACTCTGGGGTAATTACTGTTTTACCTTCCTGTAGAAACAACTTTATAAGAAATATAATCTAACATCATGCTATTTGTTTTAATTTATAGACTAAACAGTCTTAAATAGGTTTTTCTGAAAAAGTGTAGTAATTAAATGTATTAGAGACACGACCCCGTAATGGTCAAGAACACAGACTCAGGAGCTGTCCTGCCCTGGTTCAAATCCTACTGCCACGACTTGGTTGTCACTGCGGGTGCATTACTTCTCTCCATAAAATAAAGATAATAATAGTCTCTACCTCATGGAGTGAATCCATGGGAAATGTTTGAACTGAGACCAGCACGTATTAAGCACTCAGTAAGTACTGTTGTTATTAAAGACACTTTCCACTCTGTGGATTCCATTACTAAGTCACAGACGAAAACTTGTTATGGCTGCAAACACTACTAACACACCTACCAAATGTAACAACTAAATAAGTTCATATTCCATCCTTAGAGAATAGTCTCACCAAAGCTAAATATAACAGAAATATTACTTCTTCCCCAGTCTACACTTCTATGCATTAAACAGCATGGTGCTGACACACGGTCAACAGATACTTCCTGAAAACCTACTTCATGTTTCTATCTGCCTAGGACTCAAAATACAGTGATAAAAACCACACACAGTTCTTACAGTCTAGTAGAGGAGACAGTGTAGAGTGACTTAAAGTGTTTTCTTATTTTCTTTTTTGGAGAGGTCATGGCCAAGATGTTGGGGGGTTGTGAGACTTCAAATCTACTCAAACCATTTAACAGGTCTGTCTTCTACCAGCAGTCTCAAAGTTCTCCCTGGGTTTGTAAAACACTTTCCTTTTCAGTTTGCTTTCTTAATGATAAAAATACTAAGAGGCTCACTTTAGAAAATTTGACTCAGTGGTATTACAGGCTATATTTCTCTAATTTTTTCCTATTTTATACTTTTTCACATTAAACATCTTTTTTTTCTGAAAATCAGAAAAAATAAAATGGAAAAATTAGAGAAATACAGAAAAGTATAAATAAACAGGAATAGTTACCCATAATTCCACTTTTCTTAGCATTTTGACATATTTCCTTTAGATATTTTATGCTTACTATATTAGTTAGCTGAGACTATGTTGTGTGTATGTATAAATAATTTTAATTCATAGGGTTATTGTGAAGATAAAATAATATATTTAAGCTCAAAACGCAGTATCTGATAGACTTACATAAACATTCAGTAATTGCTAGCTGTTGCAGTCATCTTGCCCTTCTTTTTTAATTCTCACAAACTAAACATTTTCTCATGTAATTAGGAAGTCCTCATAGTGTTATTATTTAATGACAGCAGAATATCCTACAATTATGGATGTACCATGGTTTACTTTTCCTTTCCTTTATATTTGAGCATTTGGGTTTCTTCTAAAATTAGCCTACTGTAAATAATATTTTCCTAATTATTTTAAAATGTAAACTTATTTTTGCATTTCTGATTACTTCCTTGTAATAGCTTCCTAAAAAGGAAATTAATGAATCAAAATGTTTGCACAGTTTTAAAATCTTTGATATTTTGCTTTCTAGAAATTTTGCTTAACTTTATACTTTTACTCTTACCTAGTAGTAAATTAAGGGCCTATTTCAGAAAATCCCTTTAAGCCTTAAGGATTTCCTTTTTAAAAATATTGTTACTTTTTAAGGAAAAGTGGTTTGTAATTTTAGCAAATTTCTTTGCTTTTTTCACAATTAAAACATGAATTTGTGTGAATCCTTATATATTAAGGCTATTCATTCTTGCTTTGTCACATTTGCTGAACTAGTTCCCCAAATTTGTATTTTTCTTCCTTTTCTGTTTTCTTAATAATTCAAATTAATTTTTTTCCTAATTTTTCTATTGATTTTAAGTTTAGAACATCCTCTCTCTCCATAGACACATATTTTTCCTCCTAATTTATATCATTAAATATTTACATTTAGCTTTTTAACACCCTGGAAATATGTTTCTCTGTAGGGTGAGGTGATCTCAATATTTTCCCATAGCATGTAGCAGTTTTTCTTACTTCTATTAAGTACTTATTAAATTGTATTGTAATATTTCCTGAATTTGTCATCTTCACGAGACTTAAATTTTTATCTTTTTAATTTTTATCACCAGCAGCTACCGTGCTACCTACCACTTTGTAGAAACACAAATAATACTTGATAAATGAAAGAAATAAATATGCGATTAGAGATAACTTGTCCTGGAAGATTGAGGCATGATGCATTATTCATCATCTATTCCTGGCTTAAATACCTTAAGAGAGATTCTATAGTTATTTTAATTTCAAATTAGTTCATATTCTAGAGTGTGCACCAGAATGAATTGGAGTGGTCTTGTCCAAAGAGAGGTGATATGAAAATGACTTATACCAGTAAGTTAAATTTTTAGTTTATAGTAGGAGTTGTATCTAATCAGTAACCAGAAGCTTTGTGCCTGTTATCTAAGCCACCTCCTTACTGGGTATTTCCCCAAAACCTATCTTGCTCCACCTCAAAATGCACCTCCATAGTAATCAGGATGTTAACATGAACAGCTATGATTTGATGACACTCAGGTATTTTCAAACTTGACATCTCACCTAAGTTCCAGTCTCCTATTGCCAACTGCTTTCTAGATATCACTTATCAGTACCTATGAATGCCACTTTAAATTTAATGTCAAAACTGAAATCCTGTTCACCCTTACTTCCTGCTGCTTCTGTCTACCCACACCAGTCCAACACCAACACCTGTTCCCTACTGGTGTTCCCTCATTTGGATATTGATGTCA
Organism: Lyroderma lyra; assembly: GCA_004026885.1. Taxonomy (NCBI): domain Eukaryota; kingdom Metazoa; phylum Chordata; class Mammalia; order Chiroptera; family Megadermatidae; genus Lyroderma; species Lyroderma lyra. The sequence continues at coordinate 6,924 of PVJL010010197.1, read as the reverse complement.
TTGTCCACCTAGTAGTCAAGGTAAACACCTGAGGTATTTTTTACCCACTAACCCCGTGTTCCCAATTAGTCACCACATCTTACTTACTTTACCTCTACAGTATTTTTCTTCTTGTCTCTTCTTCATCTTAACTACCACTGTCCACCCTCGTAATCACTGGTCTGGACACGGCCATAACCTCTTAATTGGTCTGCCAGCTTTCATTCCCTTCGCCTCTTCAGTCTGTTCTACAGAAATGCTTTTTAAATGGGGGTGTGCATTAGAAAGAATCCTCTTCCTCTTCACTAAATCGAGGGTAGGTTGGGCATCTTATTTTACAGAAAGCTTCCTAGATGATTTCTATGCACATCCCTGATTAAAACCATATTTTACAAGTTCCTAGAGTTGTCTTTTTCAAAACCCAATTATAGTATATTATCCTTTGGCTTAAAAAATGTCAGTGCTTCCCCCACTACCTATTGTATGAAGTCCAAACTTCTTAGCTTGTGGTGGAAGAGGCATCATTCACATCCTGGGCCTAATCTACCTTTCCAGGTGCATTTTCAGATATTCCCCTTCAGGGAACTGTGAATCTAATTAAACAAGTTAGACCTAAATATGCCATGTACTTTTGGATTTCCATGCCTTGTTTAATACAGTTTCTTCTATCTAGGGTGCCCTTAACTTTTTTCTCTGTCTGGAAAACTCTGCCCTCAGTGTGACTTCAACTTGACTACTGTCCCCGCTCATTCCTCCAGGCGGGAGTAACTGCTCTTCATCTGTGACCTCTCAACACTCTGTACCTGGTATTGCTTCTCTCATTACTTTGCATTTTGATGATCTGTCTACATATCTGCCTTCATCATTATATATGTATTTAGGTTATTGAGATAAAGATGGTCTTACTTATCTTTTATAAATGCCATCTACTAAGAATGCCTCTTTCCCTTTCATTAAGAATTAACAAATTCTCTCCAAGTCTTCTTTTTATACCCACCTCTTCTGACTAGCAAATTACTCTCTATCTGCATCATCCATCTGCTTCTATTTCCTCATCAAAATAATTGACATGTCTTATGAACAGAGAAGAAACCCCACCAAATCTCTGTTCCAAATGATGGTTGGTGGTCATGTATAGAACATCCAGTGGCAAAAATGTAAATTTAAGACTAACATTAAGCTGATCTCTGTTCACTTTCATTATTAATCAACCTAAAGCAATTCATTAATTGATTATAACTCAATACAGCCACTAATGTTAATCAATAGACTTGAAAGTTTGAGGCAAAATTGGATATCTGTCTGGAAGATAGGTAGTAAGTGGGGGTTCTGTACTATAGGATCTAAATAATGTGGAATTGAATCCTAGCCTAGAAAGGCATGCTTCAGTTCTGAATATCTTACTTAGGGAGAGAGATATCACATGAAGGGAGCAATGTGTAACAGTGACCACAGTGCTATCTATGGCTTAAAAATGAAGGGACCTATATCTGTTCCCTGCATATTGCTTTCCATCTTTGATCCTCTCCATTAAATGGGAAATCATTAAAGATTTCTCTATCCAGGAATGAAATTGGCTTTAAAAAAAAAGAGAAGAAGAAGTGTATGGACAGAGAGATGTAAAGATACATAGATCGATGAATCCATCCTTTTAACCTTTTCTCTAAGTTCCTTGGCTCTACCTGAAAATTTCCCCTGAGCCTTTATTTGAATATACTATGAAACTTGCAAAACAATAAATATTTTTTGTGGTCCCTTAATATTTATGTAGACTACTAAGTAGTATAACCTCTACAAAAACATTTTGCATAATTAACTCAGCTCTTAAAGATGAGGAGAAACTAGGGAGTAGTTCCCAAAACACCTAAATGTGAGAGAAGGATTTTTCTGCTTTACTTTTCTGATTTTGATGGACATAGTTCTCTGAAAAGTACTTTTAATTTAGGAGAGGAAGTAAAAGATTTCCCAGGAGGAATATTTAGCAATAGTCATGTGGCTCCAAATGCAAGACAGAAACCCTTTGTAGCTGAATCTGGTTGGGAGGGAGAGGGGTTGGAGAGTTGGCTAAAAGGCCAAATCATAGCTTCCTTTTGGTAAGTTTGGATTCATTCATTCAAGACACTCACAAGAGGGAGAAATAGACCTTGAGTGCAGAAAACCAGCAGCTAAAGACAAGTTACCAAAAATGCTTACCTTCAAATTTAAATTTGGATTAGGTTAGAAATGAAATCATTCTAGCTAGCGTATGGATATAAAATGTGGCTCATTGTTAAGATTCTAGTAAAAGATTCAGAATTTAACAATTTGTTGTGTAAAACATATGCAAGCTAAGACTGAAGGAAGGAAATGAGCTCTAAGTGTCAGGAAAAGTGTGCATGTTGCCACTGTGACCTTTGTAATACACCACAGAAGCCAAACACCTAGTAATCCTGTAAACACCTAAAATGTGGAGATATTGACAAAGTGGCCGAACTCCAATTCTTGTGTACTAATGCTACGAAACAAAAGGCACCAAAGGTATATCCCCGTAGCAGTGTGGGTATGATGCCTCGCCCCTCCTGGTAGGGCACAGCTCTGTGGTCCTTGGGATTTGCTCACGAGAACCCTTCTTGTTGAATTTACATAGTCTGGAAGTATCAATTTCTACTTGCACTGCTTCTGGGTCCCTCTCTGCTCATCAGAAGTGACAGTTGGTTCTTCTGCTCTTACCACTCTTTCATTCATTTCCCCTGGTCATGTGGGTAATTATTAATACAATGTAAATGTCTTTTCTTTCAGTCCTCCTCGCCCCCTGACTAACATGAATGACACCGTGGTGAGCCACATGTCCTCCGGAGTGCCCACTCCCACCAAGAGGTACGTGTGGCTTGTGCCTTGGTCACCACTCACAGTTAGGGACAAGCGTCTGGCCTGGGAATCACAGCATTCCACAGGGCAGAAAGGACTGCTTTCTTTCTCCTCCTTTGGCTGTATTTTATTATTATTTTGTACTTTTCTCTTTTCCGTACTCATAAATATCGTGCCTGAGGAAGTCTGCTTTTGAGTGGTGCCTGAGTTGGAAACTCTGCATCTGTGACAAGTGGTGAATATAATGTCGAAGCAGATTAGGCGTGTGTGAGATTTTTTTTTTTTAACATTAAACAACATTTTGGTGATCATGAGTTTCAGTATTTTTGCATTTGAGCTCTTTCTGTGTCAAAGATGGGCTCTGTGTCCTGATTAGACTGTGGGAATTGAGTTAATCCCTTATATTCTACCTCATTCTGTGTGTGATTCATACACATTTAAATGGAAAATCCTGAGTCCCCCCTTAGTGATGCAGGGAGTTTCCTTTAGGGTCTGTCAAGGAACTAGAGCTGTCTATTCCTTTTTCCCTCTTTAGTTAATTTACTTTTCTCCAAAATTCTCTTAGGCAGAACTTAAAAGAATGATATAAAATGGCTGACTTTCTATTTGATTTACGCTGTACCCTGACCACAGCAATGCGGACACTTCCTCAGGGGCACAACCATTAAGGATTTTTTTCTAACAGTCATCACTCAAAAAGAAAAAAAACAAAAAACAAAAAATTGATAACCCACTCCCCAAGTCCTTCCTGAAGTAACCCACTTTGTGCCCTGTGTCCTGATTGCTTTGGATTAATTCAGCTGTATAAATGACATCTGCTTAATAACACTTTAACTTAACATGTAACATACAGAAGGCCCTCGAAGAGCATCGTTTTGTCATTTCACGGTAACGTTGATGAGATGTCGTAGGAACTTAACTCTTGTTTATATCTATTAACCTGTGGTAAAATTGGTTTCATTATACATTGTTTCTCCACAGTTCCAAGATCCTATCCACGACGTTAAGTGAGGACTTACTGTAGAATTCTTAGAATCAACTATGTTTATTCCTATTGGCTAAAACTCCTAGAGCAGTGTTTCCCAAACTTGACTGATGAGAAGAATTGCCTGGGTCACTTATTAAAAATACAACTACCTGGGTCCTGAGATACTGAGAAGCTAAACGTTTAACAAGTATTCCATGTGATTCTTATCAAGTTTGGACAATAGCCTTAGAAGGAAACTAAGCAGTAAACTTGGGGGCTACCTGGGAGTAGAGGATTTAGGGACTTGCTAATACAGGTCCCTTGATAGTGGGAGAGTGACCTGATAATACACTGTTATCCCCATGGAGAATCAACACCCTGACCAGGTAAGAGTACTTGCCCACAGCCTTGTTTCAACACTGCAAGTAGGGGAAGAGCAAAGCCACTTCTTTTGGGCAGAGTTGAGTGTTTGTACTAGACTTTTGACCCAGACTGTCTGCATTTGATTCGTGGGGACAATAATAGTGTCTACCTTGTGGGGTTTATGTGACAATTTAAGATACTGTTTTCATTGTTTAAGAAGTAAACTGCAGTGAGAGAACAGGTAAGGAAGAAACAGAATAATGTACAAATAATATTTTCTCAAGGAGGAACAGAAAGCTTCTAGAAGAATACAGAACCATTAAACTGCTGTCATCTACCTGGATACTACAGTGACTCTTGCTGGCCTTAGGCCTTAGTCCTTAGTCCTTAATTTTTTATGTTAAACACATAGCATTCATATCCAGACCCAGAATCTAAATATCAACTCAGGGATGTTTTCATTTCAAAACTAGGAAGACAAGGTGGGATCATTGAAAGTAGGCAGCTTGTAGGTTATATGTTAGTTTTAGCAACACCACCTATTAGGGTTTCACTTCATCTGAGTTACCTTCATTTATTAGTTTTGTCACTTGAGTCACCTGAGTCCCTGATGGCCCTAAGTGCCTGGTGACCAAGGGCACCTGACCTTCAGTGAGCACAGCTGAATGTAGCTGCTAGAAGCTGGTGGAGGGAGTGCATCTTTTGGGACACTATTTTATTGCTTGAGAAGACTGAAAGGACGGACTCTGGAGCAATAATAATCATAAACACCTCCATAGAAGGACTGGCCTTTAGGCTTGATGTGGCAGCAGTAAGCCCCACATTGAGTTATAAGAGGCCAGCCACAATTGTCAGTCATGAAATCTCTCCTATTTTTATAAAATGGTTTCAGATAATACAGTACAGCCTGGATTAAGATTTTATTTTAAAGTTAGCATTTCAGATAGTACTTCTTTCTAGATAGATTTAGTCAGTCCTCAGAGTGGTCACCAGCAGACCAAAGGCAGCCAAAGCCCTTAGCAGACGGAAAGGAAGATTGAACACTAACTTACCCGGAAGAGTAACTGCTGGGGGAAAGGCTGCAGGGAAACAAGATGCCCCCATCCTAATAATGTAGTCCTTTGAATTTTAGGAGATTTCATTTATATTCAGGAAGACAGTATGATATAACATGTGGACTTCAATTGGCTCTTTCTGGCCCCCGTTACCAAATAGTGTAAATTTCCAGCCAGTAATCTGTTTACTTCCTCAAGGACTCATCAGTTTTTCTTTCTTCCTCTGAATGTCGTCAGACCTGCGTCTCTAGAGTCTGTTGAAAGCCAGCGTGTCATCCCTGTTGCAGAGCCTTCCTCTGCTGGGGCAGAGAATCTTCAAGGAGAGCAGAGCTACGCTCCAGAAATAAGAGGTTTCCTTTAGCACTCAACGTGAGACCCCTGAATTAGATAAGAACATGCACAGTAATAAAAATGCAGGAAAAATTTAAGAGCTTTTCAAAAGGCAGTGCACAGAAAAAAAAAATAGTGATAGCCACAGTGGTAAAAAAGAATACTATATTATATATAAGTCCAAATAGAAAATGGTCTCAAATGAAAGGTTACTTGTTACAGAAGAAAACCTTATAAATGGCAAAGATTCTATCTATCATGAGAGATACTGTGAAGCATGTTCCGGAGAGGTTCCACTGTAGAGATGTGCCCTATATTTTCTAATATTTCCATATTGATAACTTCTATAATTGAAAAGAAATTTTGTCTTTGCCTTAGACTAAATGGTTTTTAGAGATGTTATTGAAAATAAAGTTTTGAAAAATATTGGAAAAATATAAAATTGGTTTCTTTTAAAAGAATCAGAATAGTACACCCAAAAACGAACAATAGAAACCTACAGTTTTAGAATAGAGGCTTAAAATCCCCTCCCTCTCTGATTCCCTCTAAGGTTTGCTTCTGTCCCTCTTCTTCCCCAAGGTTCAGAATATGAGCTGAGATACTAGGCTCTATGCTGTTGTCCTGTTTTAAGTCATACCATATAATCAGACCAATATGGAAAATGAAGCTAATTTTTTTAAGGTCTTCTAAAGCTTTATCTTTATGAATATTTAAACTTTTATAATCCTGTGGGCATTTCTATAAGTATGGCAGTATCAAAAACCTTTAATATGAAACCCTTTGCTTTATGCATTCAATTGGTATATTAGTATCAACTCTTAATTTCAGGTATTAAAATCTAACTGTACAAAGCACAAACTCAGTTAAGCAATACTTAAAAATACTGTTCTGTACCTTTACAAATTTAAGAGGATAGATCTCATGCTATGTGTTCTTACTCCAGTAAAAAAAAAAAATAGGTGAGGGGAAAGGCACAAGCCCACAAAGGCAAAAGCAGAAAGGGAAGCACAGAAGTGTCCATCGATTACCAAACAACTGAAATACCACCAGGATGCCCTCCCGCTCTTGGCTTCCCTCTCAGTGTGCCGCCTTCCTCCCCTCCGGCTACTGAACAGCCATTTCTCAGTCTTGCGCGTGGCTACAGACATGTCCACAGCCTTGTCTCTCCAGAGGCCGTGCTTCTCCCCCCGTGGATGAGAACACTCTGAGGATTCTTGTGTGTGTGTGACAGGTTACACTGTCACGAACAGAAGAGATATCCTAGGAAAGGAAAATAACCAAAGTCCTCGACAGACCACTCTTTTGCTCCCCAGAACACAGATGTGTGCAGAAGCGTGTGCGTGCCCACATGCACACACCCACATGCACACACCCACATGCACA